>JAHWFP010189683.1:149829-189830 GCA_023313725.1 Lithobius niger | reverse complement strand
TACTGTACGCAATACAAAACGGAACGAAAGCAATTTATACCAGTAAATAACAGACCTGTTGTGATTTTGATTTAGTTTTAATGCAACCAAAATTCAATAATTTTATAATCTAAAATAAATAAGTGGACTACGTAACTGGTTTCACAAATACTTCAAAATTTTGCTAATTATTTTTCGAAATGAAGCAGTAGGCTAATCAATGAGAAATCCTTCAACTAGAAAAATGTTTTCTGACTGATTAACCTAATAAATGCTTTGACTATTTCAAAAAAAATTTACAGAATTTAACAACATTGCAAAAACAGTTCTGTAGCCTACATGCAATTATACTATTCTGGTACTCATAATAGCGTAAGACTTCTACGTGTTTAATGTAAGAAAATAATGTTAAACAAAGCGAAAATCAACACCATAGCTGCAACTTATAAGGGGGGAAAAATAAAACGCCTTTATTTCGTTTTTGTGTGTGAATTATCCGGTACTGGTCCGGATCTGGCACCAAGATCCGGAACCGACCCGGCACTGACATCAAATTATCCAGAACCGACCCGGATCTGGCAAAACGGTATCCGGTAGATCCCTAGTTGTTTTGATGACGAATCTTCACGTAACGATGACTAAAATTTTAGTTATTGTTGAGGTAATATTAAGTTTTTATTATTTACACCAAGTTGCAACTTTGTTCAAATCAGCCCGTGTTAAAGAGTTTGGTTTGGACCATCTTTTTCAGAGGTTGAAATTCTGTTCATCATTATCAAACAAGACAAGCTTCAGGAAACTTTTCTACTAATTGATTTGTAGACACCCATTTTGCTTGCTGTGGCACCCTCAACAACATAATATTGTTTTTTCTATGGTGAAGGATGTCGTGGGGTAGCAATTCACCACAGTCAGCGGAACTGTAGTGTTTACGTTTCATATGTATTAAATAGGGATCGACCGAGTAACAGAAAACAGAGTCCGAGCCGAGTCCGGGTAATTATGAATACCCACCGAGCCGAGTTCGGCTAGTAAAACCGCGTCGTAAATATTCAATTTTTGCTTTGTTTAATATGCAGCTTTTTTTACTTTGGTTTTGTTCTGTTTTTTTTTTTTTTTGCTTTCACTCATTTTCATTTTGCTTTCGTCCAGTCTTGTATTGCGCGTAGTATAACAAACAATGGACGAAACCAACTTTAAACAACTGTAAAATACCAGTAATTCTTTCTTCCAAATTTTTTAATTATAAACTTTACGTTACTAAATAAAGTGTAGTCAAAAATTAAATTTACCAGCAATTCTTTGTTGCAAATTTTTTAATAATAAAGTGAAATGAAAAATAAAATGCATTTCGGCTACTTTGTCTCCCAATAGGCCTTTGTTGGCCTTAACCCTTTAAGCAACGATGTGGCCCAAGTGGAGTAACGACGTATATGTACGTCAAAACGTTTATGGGCAAGTGCAGGTCGAAAAATGCAATTTTCGGCCAAAATATCGACATGAGAAAAGTTGAAATTCGCTACCCGATATGTTGTGCATCGATTTCTGTAAACAAACCGTTGTTAACGATGTCTATACTTTTATAAAAAGCACTTTAGTTGAGTGCAGTCTAACTGAAAACTGCAAAAGTGTGGTGTTCATTCCTTTTTCCGTAGTTCAAGAATAAAACACTGGTCATTTTCGACAGTGATAGCGATCGAACCATTTGATTGGGTTTACATCTTGGGTTCACTGAAAAGCTGGAATTCCGCTCTATCCGGGCCTGTCAACACATTTTCTTGATGCCCGTTTGGCATTGGCTAATCAGATGGAATGTAAGCGGCTGTTTCTGGCGGTCTCCAGCTGCCTTTCCAAAGCAATTGGAAGATCGCATTCCCTCATTGCCCAGTGGCACCACCTGACCGATTTGGCGTGCTCTCATTGGCTGACAGGTGATTTCACAATGGCCACCATGGCGCGCTTCGGATTTCACGTGAGCGCTTATGTTCAGTTCGTTGTTGAAAACCACGAGAAAGATGATGTTACACAACATTAAAACAGCAGCTACAATGTAAAACTAAAATGGAAAAGGAGCCTCTAAACCTTCACACTATCACTTATCAGGTGGGAACAACGATTTTTAGCGTAACTATCGCCGACTTACGGACGCGTTTTCTCAACACGAAGATTTTCAATTTTATTCCTTTACAGCCCGTAATTAAAAAAAATTGGTTTTCCGAAACTATTAAAGCAATTTATCTGATTTTTTCTGTGCACATTAATGAATATCAATTGCGTGCAAGTAGTTGTGGGGGGGGGGGCGGGTACCAGAAGGTAAAATGAAACTATGAAAATAAAAATAATTTTTTCAGCAAATAATGATTACTCTGTTTGTACTCAGTCGAATTTTTGCCGAGTCCGAGCCGGGTCAAAAATAGCAGTACCCGGTACCGGGTCGGGTATTTACCCGGCCTCGGTCGAACCCTAGTATTAAATCATGTAGGACCATAATTGAACGCCTTCCCATATTAGGCAGCAAGGTCAACTGATGTCCTCCTATTCAGACCCAAACCAATATCACGAATTAATTTTAACAGCAGCGTCTCACATAAGCGGTCGGTATCGGCTAACCTTTGGTAAAATATCTGTTTTTGCAATATTGTCACCAAAAATTGACCATTTTTGATGTTTCAATACACCATTCGAACAGTTTTTTCAAGAGCTTTCCATTGGTTTTAATTTCAGAGTGATAGCTTCATCCGTTCTCAAATTATTTAACAAAAACAGGTTTCAAAAAATGCACTTTACTGAGTTCACTCAGTGCTCATAGAACTTTGAGATTGGGAATTTTTCATCAAATTTTGTTTGTTAATATGGAACAAACATTAACTTTATCGGTGAAGAAGCATCGGAATCGGTGAAGAAACATCGGACCGTATTGGGATCAGGTCGGTGGAAGTTGGTATTGGCCGAGCCTTAATAATCACTTTAAAGTAAACAGATGTTGGTGACAGGGCAATAGTTATCAACCTCTCTCTTTCCTCTATTGTGATAGTGTACCACTGCAGCAGCTCATTCTATTGACATGGTCCTTATACGCATACACTTTGTCTGAAGATATAATAAATACTTGGCTTTAGCGTTTTATACCCCTTCAGGATAATGGAAATAATTCTGTCAGTCCTCGTGCTTTACCATCTTCAAGTCTATCTGTAAGTTTCACAATACCTACGTAACCAACATCAGTATAGGGCAATTCAGCAGTGGTCTGGAATTCACTGTAGGAGCCTCTGGTACGCATTTTTCAAAAGAAAAGTAAACTGCTTTTAAAAGAGTCTTAAAAGAATTAAAGAATGCCATGTTCATTCTCATCCATAATAGATTAGAATGCTGGGCAGCAGACAATTTGTTGTCCTTTTCAGGACTTGCTTTTTAAGGTAACGACTGTCATTATTGTTATCAAACTAGATTTTCAAATTAAAAGAAAAAAAGAGTAACTTATAAAGTGTTGTGGACTTAACATTTGATGAGAATGCTCTTTGCTATAATAGGTAGAATTAGAAACTTTTGACAATGCCTCTGAAGAAAAATTGGATACAGTCACTGCAACTCTACAGAATGCTCTGGAACAAGGGTCAGCCATTTGGCAAAAGCATGGTGAAAACAAGAGGAGAGAGAAGTATGTCCGTATGCAGCCTAGATCTCTGCCATCACTTACGGCCGGTGACGCAGCTTTGGAAGACAGTGATGAGAAAGAAGAGGAAAATTGGGACAATGGTAAGATATATATGTAAATACCTGTAAACCGTGACTACTGTGGCGAACATATGACATTGTGAAAATCCTAGCAAAAAGCAGTACAGTGCATCGCATGTGTTCTTTACAATGTCTAATCCATGGGACCAGTAGTTTTTCTATTTTATGATGTCGCACTACGGTAAGATCTGTTCAAAACCGATCAAAACTTAGTGTGCAAAGAAAATGGTATACAGAAAGCCAGCTTACAGCAAACTGTGAGTGATGTAACATCAAAATTCCTGGTGCAGACATATAGTGTAAAAACACTGCAAGCTAAACATGAAATTAAAGTAAACTATGCCTTCTTTTAGATAGTATTGTTACAAATCTTATTTTAAGCACTGCAAAATGTAATTTAACTAAATGTTGAAAAAATGCACACATTAAGTGTAAAAAAAAAATGTTATTGTGAATATGAATATAGTTTGGGTTTGCCATTTGCTTCATCTGAATTTCGTGATTTCTTTGATAGTATTTCGTTAATAGGTTCCGTATTAAGCTAGTAAGTCTGAACAGATCATGATATTGTGGAGCTGTTCCGTATACAAGCGTTTCTGTAAGTTGAGGACTTCTTACCATGCGAACAACTTATGTGGAACCATTTTATGTCATCTGAAGCAGACTACTTATACGAATCGGCTAAATTTTGAACATAACTAGATGTTTTTGAAAGGAAAAAAATAGGGAGGGGGGCAAATCCAAGGATTTCATTCAGGTATTTCATCCAACTTTAGAGAAAGGCAGGGGGTCAATGTAATGACCAGTTCTGTGCATCCTATGCTGGATTCGACTCCCAGTGCCTTATGTCCTTCTCCATCTTCCTCCTCGTCATATATTCTGGATATATAATTGGCTGAGGTATTGTGTTTTCCTTTCATGTGTATCACCGTAGATGACATCCCTTGCCATCCTGCTGGTCAGGCTCGGTAACTGAGTGATCTTCTTGTCTTCTATATCTTCTTGTCTAGTGGCCATTTTGTTGCTAACACAGGAACTTGAGGCTCCCGCGTCTACAAACCTGGCGGTTCGGATCCCCCAAGGGTCAATAACAACAGAGGTCTCTTTCCATAAGATGTTTTCGCATCCAGGCCCTTGGCATGTGCAACCAACAGCATTTTGCATATCGCATAGTGTTGTCGTGTAAACTTGTCTCTTCCTGTCTTTGTTCACCTTTTATGACTTCCTGACCTCGGGTGAGGGTCGGTGGCAGGTCTTCCTGTCTCTTATTTGAAGGTTGTTGCAGACAGTCTACTTTGAAGTGGTCTTCAGAATACCACAAAAAGCACCTATTGTGTTTAAGTCTAGATAATGCTGATGCAAAAACCGGTAAACGGCGTTGACAGTGATAATATTCAGACATAATAAATTATATGAATACACAAATATCACCTCCAAGACTGTTGTTGAAACATTCTTGGAGGTGATATTTGTGTATTCATATAATTTATAATGCTGATTTTCTGCTTGGGCCTTGGCTATCCTGCTTGGGCTTCTGTACGTGTTGCTGTGAAGAAGCAGTTTGGTATCTTCCTAGATAAAATCCGCGAGGATCAAGTGAAGCTAAAGGAGCAATTAGATATCTTGTATGAAAGTTCAGTTTCTATATGCCGTTAAAAAAAACCATTACCTGTAAATTTAACATTTGGTTCTCGAATGCTTTCATTCCTCGGAGTTTTTAAGTCGGTCAGATCTGACCAGCTGCGTGGGCGCATTATAAATGAGCCGAAGGCAAAAGTTGGCCATCTTTTGTCTCTAGCGCTTCACAGTGTGAATACGCTTTCGTTCCCGCTCCATTATCACCTTTCGTTCAACATTCACGATGTCAAGAGTCGAGGCCGCCAAGAAAGCAGCAGCGGGGCCCCCCCCGCCCCCCGAAGACTTCATCACTCTCTGCCAGCTCTTCCGCTGTTCACCTTGCTGCTGCTATATTCTCTTTCGTCCCCGCTTCCCGGCCCATCTGGACCTCCGACTGATGTTCGCTCGCCTCTCTGTTGCAAACGATCTTCCTTACTGGCTTCATCGCATGACTCTGCTGCATCCCCCAGCAAGGCCTTTTCATCTGCTCATCTTTCTCTGAGCCCTTCAACCGTTCCTGCGACTCACATTGGCACCACGGCGGGCACAGCTGACACATCCAACACTTCGCCCGTTCATTGTGGGCAAACCATCATCGAAACCCCTGAGAACCCAATTCTGAAAAACATTCAGGCCGACTTTGAATTGTTAAAGAGAACTACTCATCGCTGAAACGAGAGGCCAAGTCCCATGCCTCCATCAATAAACCACAACTACGACGACTTGGTCAGGTACCCGATGACAACCAATCATTTCATGGGAAGCCCTCAAATCGAGGAAGGGGAAGAAACAACAACCGCAGCTCCACCTGTGACCGCCGAGGCCGCTATTCACCTCTAGGCGCCAGAGGGAAGCCCCGTAACAGCCAATAACATGAACCATGCCCTTCTGTCTCTACCCATAGGCGGCCCTCTTCATCACTTTCACCTGGCTTGGAAAATCTCATTTCAAATCATCAAATTCTCTCAGTCAGCCATGGCTTCCGCCCAACCTTCATCTACAAACCAACCGTCATCTCACCCTTGCCATGATAATTCGAACCTCTGGTCAACTATCGCATCTCATCCGAAATTCAAAACTTCTTGACGAAAGAAAGTATTAGTAAAAGCCCAAATCCGCTCCGTCCAAGCTTTTACAGCTCAATTTTTCGGCGACCAAAGAAGTCCGGTGACGAACAACTTCTCTTCAACTTAAGAGCTTTAAGTGAGAAGATGGAAAACTTTCATTTCAAAATGGAAACTGATAGGGAATAGGAGTTAGCGGTAGCTAGAGCGTGGTACCAAACGACGGACTCTCATCCGCACCCCCACCTAACCCCGGCCCTCCAACCAATGATAAAGACAACATTGCCGTCCTGGTCCCCTCCGGCAGACAAGACGCTGATGACACCGCAAGTCGCGGTATAAAAAATAAACGACAGTCCTTTTCGGTTTTATCCAGAGGTCGCCGTCTTGCAGCACGGGAACTCGTCAGCCTTGGTCCGTCCACCGTTTTTGACGTGGTCTGCTAACACTAAACGACAGGTAGCGATATTTTCATCGGCAATTAAAAACTATGACTTACCAGGGGCTTCTCGTTGAAGTTTGTTTTTATTGCCGAAATGAAAATATACATTACTGTTACCCGCTGGCCTCCCCTTGTCACCAGATGATGAATGCTCTGGATCGAGCATTTATGTTCTAAGGCCTGTACTAATGCATACGCAATGAAGGGGAGCTGCGAGCCCGGCAGGAAAACCAACTTTTCATCGCTAGGGATTGAGCCTCCAAAGGAAGGGAATTGCTAACAATTAAAGACAGGTAAAGTATATTTTCATTTAGGTAATAAAAACAAACTTCAACCAGATTTCCCTGGGTAAGTTACAGTTTTTATTTTGGGTAAAATAAAGAACACTGCCCCTTAATTCTGCCTACCACTTATTCATAAAATTATTTAATGACAAGAATGATGGCCTCAGTTTTTATCTGTACTTGCTGTGTCATTTCTTTTTATTTCTCTACAAAAAATTAGTGCTGCAGGGCCTGAGAACCAACCTTTTTTTAATGGCCTAAGTTACCATATCTAAGAATTACTTAAAGCCGACTTCTTTATTTTAAAATAGGGTCTACTGTATTTTGCAAGCATTATTGTAACGTGCTGTATACTTATTTTTCAGAAATTAGTAATTCAGAGTCTGAAGAAGCCATCTCAACACCTTTAACAGATGACGACGAATATGTTTTAAGTACAGGAAGATGTAAAAATGAAATGGCACATTACGAAGAGCAAGTACAGGACGATCAAGAAGATTGGGATAAAGAATTGAATGAGCTATATCCGTGTCCTTTCAGTGAGTTTGCTTTAATGCTAAGGAACCCGATATTTAGCCATTAAGGGTCAGTTTATGCAGGTGATATCACAGTAGCCGCCTACAACCAAAGTTGAGTGTTTTGCAGGTTATTTCGTTGTTCGTATTTCCCCAAATACGCTCTTATGGGTTATTTTTTTTCATTTCTATCTGTGATAGCGACCTAATCTTGTAACTGGGTATTTTCCCTATAATGGATTACTTACTTAGTACCATCGTTTACGCAAATCGTAATTACAGGTCTTGAATTCAAACTCGCTGAGAACAAGGAAGCCTCATACCATGACACCTGAATTTAACAAGAATAGATAAAATTATTCTCAAAGACGTAACTGATTAATATAAAGTTAATTATGCCTCTGGTAAGCTACACATTTTGCTGGCTTAGCCGTTTTGGATTACAAAAGTGATGCTTGAGACAATTCTCAATTCATTAACAGTCACCACATCAATTATTCAATACTTAATAATTTCATAATTCGTAATTGCATTATTCATTTAGCCATAAATATTAATTTTTATTACCATCGAAAAACATATCCCTAAATGGGAATCCCTAGCGATGAAAAGTCGGCTTCCCTGCCATGCTCGTAGCTCCCTTTCGCGCATGCACGCGTGCCTCTATATAACGCGCCCGAATCGAGCTGGATTCATCTTTCTTCCTGGGGCTCCACCGCGTGTGCTTGTTCTCTACAAGCTCTCCCATGAAAAAACATCTCTACAAGTGGACGGACCTTTTTGGCAACAGCCAGTCGGTCCCCGAAGAGGACCTTCACTTGGGATGTTGGCCCGATCCCCTGGAGCCTAATTTTTCGGTTCTGCTGCATCCCTGCGCCCAGGTGCCCCTACGCTCGTACACTGCAACACGGGCGACCAGGCGACTGGCATCCGGGCGACCGACCCCCGAAGAGGGCTTTCACTTGGGCTATTGGCCCGGTCTCCTTAACCCGAATTTTCGGTTCCGATGCATCTCATTTTCGGTTCTCACTGCAACACAAGCGACCGGACGACCCCGCGACCGGCGACCAGGCTGAAGAAACAGACTCCTTGATTGGATTAAGCAAAGGAGAAATATCTATAATGTCATAAGCAAAGCAATCTACAGAACCCAGCTATAGGACTACTTCTTTGGTACTTCAGCTTTTTGGAGTTGAGTTAAGCCTAATGCAGTTAGGTCTAATGACTTCATAATAATGGAGTCTATCTTCAGTTTAGATTTAACCAGGTGTATTATAACTGCGATTAGATTTAACCAGGTTTATTATAACTGCGATTAATCTTCATGGCATGCATAAATTGAACAAAGGTTTTCTACTTACAGTTTGTGAGGTAACAAATGCTTCCTGCATTCTGAATAAATAGACACAAAAGCAATACACAAACCAATACAAATTTCTTGTAGTCATGTAGAGAAGAGAGCACTGCCCTTCAGACAGTAAGTGGTATCTTCCCTTAACAAAATGGCAAAGGCCAACTGAGCTATGAGCTCACTAAGGCAAAGGCCCACTGAGCTAACAGCTCACTAGCAGCGTGACTTCTGCAAAACTTGGTATTTTGTGATACCCGCTAACACGGGTGGCTATGCACCCAACTTCCTGTTTTCAGTTCTGCTGGCTAGCCAGCCGGCTGCTGCCTCTCCTTCGGTCATCATGGACCACAACACGGGCGACCGAGCGACCAAGTGTCCACTAGCTGGTATGAATATTCATCACGCTCGAATGCCACAGCACGGGCGTCCGAGCGACTGAGTATTCACGAGCCACCAAGAATATTCGCTAGTGGCCGTGCACTCGAACACGAGCGTCCGAGCATTCACTTGACACGATGAATGGGCATCAACGTCCTTGTGCCTCATCACAAGCATCTGTACGACCAAGCCGTCTCTGGCTGCTGCCAAGATAAAAATAAAAGCATCTAACTGCCGAAATTTCTGTCTTACAATGACTGGCGTACCGACACCGATTCGGTGGCGACAAAGTATGCCCGATACTTCCCTCCGATACCACAGGGGCTTGGCACAAAATACGCTGGCAAAAAAAAAAAAAAACGCAAGCGCTACACCAACAATAGTATTAATCTTATTGTTGTTGGTGTGGCACTCGTCGTGGTGTTTTTTTTTTTTTTGGCCGGACCGTATTTTTTACTAAATCCCCCGAGTTTGAAAACGCTAATCCGACAAGCAAAATTCCGATGTGACCAATGCAGCCGCCATATTATATGTGCGTTTAGGATAAGTAAAATTTATTTCGAAAAAGATCGTTAGATTTCGTACTGTGAAACTCCATTATAAACGAACAAAAGTCACCAGAAAAACGCACACTTTCACAACAGAAGACACTCACACTGTCTAGCGAATTTTCGATAGTTTACTACTATCTTCCTCAGGCCTTAAAGTTAGTTTGGACTCTGTTTACATCCCTGTTGTTTTCACCGTTGTCGTCTGCTCGTTCGTTGCCATGCTCGAAACTTGGTGCGTTGCAAATTGCGTATTCTCTTGTTTTTATTGAGCAGCAGCGAACTGGTGACAGTAGTTAAACCAGTTTCTGAATGTCAGATCACACTTTTGGGTCAACCGATCACATTTTTGAATGCAGAATAGAGTATGGTGTGCTCGCGTAATGTGTATAATGGCAATGTGGTGTACGCAGCGCTGTTGAAAATTTTGACGTCACTTGCGCACCATACATCGCGTAACTGCACGAACATGCGGTAGAGGTTGTGGGTTTTTCCGCTGTTCTGCGGAATGACGGACACTGAAAAAGTCGACAGCAAACGAAGCCCTTTATGGAAGTAATTCACCATACTACCAGATGATGTCTTGAAGGTAAAATGCAAGGAATGTTGTGCTGTCAAGAGGTGGAACCAGTGCGAGTTCGTTCACTACATCAAATTTGAAAAAGCGTCTGACATACCAACACCCAACGCAGAATGCCACATTGGAGAAAGCCAAGCGAGAGAAAAACAATGCACGGTCGCCATCTCAACCAACTATTTCTGCTGCTTTTGAGCGAATCAAAAAATATGACTATGACCATCCAAGGGCAAAACTAAATACCAGTGCAATCATGTTAATGATTACGGAAGATTGCCAGCAGTTTTGTATTGTGGAAAATAGTGGATTTGTGAAGGCTGTTGCTGTCCTTGAACTCCGATACAAAATGCCTAGCCGAAAATACTTTTCTACTACAGAACTGGATAAACATTATGCTGCGAAAGTAGTTAAAGAATTATTGCGTAACAACTTGACACAACCAGCGTGTGTAGCACTTACTAGCAACGGTTGGACATCACGTTCATGTGACTCCTATTATAGTCTGACAGCCCATTTCCTTAACTGAAATTTCGAAATGGTATGTGTGGTTTTAGGCACAGTGCTATTTACTGAAAAGCATACTGTACTGAACATTATTACCGCAATTAAGGAATGTTGAAAGAATGGGACATTTCCGATGACAAAATAGTCACCTTTGTTAGAGACAATGGCCGCAACATGGTTTTAGCTTTCCGTCTTGGGAACTATACTGTATTAAGTTGTGTCGATCACAACTTAATACACGACGGTCTTAATTGTGATGAAAGCATCGAGGAAACACTCAAGTGCTGCAGGTCAATTGTTGGCCACTTTCGTTGCTCGTCTACAGGAAAAGCCCTTCTTCATGAAAATCAAAAACAACTTGACTTGGTACAACACGAATTAGTTCAAGAAGTGGCAACGCGCTGGAACTCGACTTATTATATGATTTCAAGACTTGTGGAGCAAAAGAGAGCAGTTATGGATACATTAGCAGACATAAAATGTGAAGAAACATTAACCACTGAGCAATGGAACTAACTACAAATGCTTTCTGACATTTTGTCACCTTTTGAGTAAATTTCTAGTTACTTGGAGGGTGAAGATGCCTGTTTGTCTTCAGTGATACCATGTATCAAAATCCTTTTTCAACTTTCATCCACACCAGCTGTTGGTGAAAAATCTCACACAAAAGTGGTGAGGGTGAAAATTCACAGTTCATTAAAAGAACGCTTTCGTGGAACAGAATTAAGTCAATTGTGTGGTATGAGCACACTTTTAGATGTGCTACAAAGAAGCTGGATTTTCAACCAATCATGCTTCTCAAGTTATAAAGCTAATTGTTCAGGAGAAACTTGAGCAAATGCCACAACCACGAGAAGAGCCACCTAAACCAAATGAGCCACCAAATAAAAGAGCAAAAATCAGTGCATTAGATGCACTCTATTAAGAGTTGGAAGAAGTAGACGGTCGAGACCTGTGGGAAATGATGCAGTCAATGAGTTGCAAGACTATTTGGGCCTAAAACGCATCCCAAGAAAATGCTCTCCTTTCCAGTGGTGGAAAGACCATGCTGAACGATTTCCTAGTTGAGCCAAGTTGGCGCGCCAGACACTTTGCATGAATTCCTCCTAGTTCAGCCGACAGTGAACGCTTATTCAGCTTAACTGGGAACATTGTTAGACCAACTCGTTGTTGTTTAAACCCAGAGAAAGTGAAAAAAATTGCTTTTCTGAACAAAAATCGGGACTTTTGACGTGAACGCACCGATGGAAATTTGTGCACAAGATTTTGCCGTATTCAGAAGTGATAATTAAGTGCTTTGTATATTTTTAAATGTGCATGTCTTTTTACCAATATGAAAAGTGTGTTAAAATGTAAATCATGGAAATATGCCTAAAAGATCGCAATGGAAATATGTGCACAAGATTTTGCCGTATTCAGAATTGATAATTAAGTGCTCTGTATTTTTTAAAATATGCATGTCTTTGACGAGGGCGAAACGAATACGGTTTCAGCAAGCGAAATAGCAGAAACGTCTGCTTGTTTGGGGCTCCATTCTTTCTTTTTTTTTTTTACCAATATGAAAAATGAGTTAAAATGTAAATCATGACGATACGCCTAAAACCTAACAATAGGCTATGTTTAATAAACAAAAATTCTTAGATATGGAAATTAATTTATTTTTACCAATAGGCCTATTAAAAGTGTGTATCAGGAAGATATGCCTAAAGCTAAACATAGGCTTTCATAAACAAAGATTTTTTTTTGATTTTTTTTAAGCATTATCAATAGGCCTATTAAAAGTGTGAGTTTAAAAATGTGAATCGCGAAGATATGCCTAAAGCTTAACAATAGGCGAGCTACGTTTATAACGATTCTTAAATATTGGAATTTTTTCTAAGTTTCATGTTGCACAAGGATGATTTTTTTTTTGGGGGGGGGGGGGGGGGGGGGTATCGGTATCGATCCTGCCGGTACCACTGATATTAGTAACGGTGCTGAATCGGTGAGGCCGAAACGTGGTATTGGTACAGCCTTACTGGCCAACCATCTGCTGTTTTCCTCCGGTTCCCTGTCCCATGGGTAGACAGGAGATTGTCTTCTGTTGCGTTTCTACATCTGGATACTCGTACATCCATGTAGTACAGCAAAGGCGACCAGATGACTGGTGACTGGGCGGCCGGGTGCTGTCCTACCTGTCTCCCGTCTCAGGAATGGACAAGGTGTGTTTTTTGTTGCATTACAACACCCACTTTTTTTGCGCCAGTGCATTTCGGCACGGATAGCCCAGGCGACCAAGCTTCTTTCCGCTGCTACGACTGTGCATTAGGCGTCCGAGCGACCAGGGCTGAAGACCGAAGACCATCACCCAGACCTGGGACCGTTTTTTAGTGGATCGCATCCCAATATCCACCTGCTTTTGAAGACGCTACTTGTCTCCAAAGCATTGTCTGTTTCAGTCATTGTGCTGCAACGCGGACGCGGTACCTCTTCCATCCTTTTGCTAGCACCCAGGACTTGGGCCCAGGCCCGCATCCCTTCTTTGTATGAACCGCCTTCGGTCCACCTTCTTCGAGGATAAGGTCCTCTGTCCATGGTCCCCCATGTATATAGTCCTATATGGGGGCGCCCAAGGCGACCGCAGCATCTGTACTGTGCTTTCAGTACACCACCAGTCGATCGACACGCCTGTTACTGATGAACCTGTTGCCTTTCTCCTCCCTTCAAGTCGACCGCAGCTACAGCTCCGAGTTCTGTCGTTCGTTGTCCACCTGCACTCTACACACGAACGGGGGGGGGGTTCTAAGTACACAGGTGGCTACAGTCGGCCCCCAGTTCGGGCCAGGCCCGGTACCCTTGTCACAGAACCATCTTTGATTTGCTGTCTCCCAAGTCGGACCTCCTTTATTCCACATGGATTTGAAAGGATGCCAGCCAACTAGCCTCCTTTCCTGAAGTGCAGCTAGTTGCCTTGCGATCCCTGGACTATACATCGAGCTGTCGTTTACGATTACATCTACTTGACTTCAGTCTCCTGTTCCCCGTCTCCTGTCTCCCGACGACCGCCTTCGCAGACTGCTCTGTTGCTCGCGCCTGTAACACAGTTCTGGTAACACAGTGCAGGGTTAGTTTGACCAACAAACTCCTGCCTCCTGTCTCATCCTTCACATTCATTAGCTGCAAGACGCCGACCGTTCGGCTATCTAGCGTTTGTAGTCTTTAGGCTTCCACCTTTCGGTTATTGTCGAGTCGTTGTCCAGTTACGGTCCACAGTCCCTTCGAGCCTCACTCCTCGGTCCACCAAACTCTTTGGCTGCTTATAACAATTTCGACGACTGCAGCTACGTATAGAAACCTTTTCATTTGTCGGTACCTCTTGTCTCCTGTCTGTTGTTGACAAGAACCTAGCTGTTATCTCTTGGATCCTCCATTCGGTCCACGACTCAACAATTATTTTACGGTCCCCTCGGTCCACGGTCCCCATAAGTCTTGGGGTCTGTCAGGAACACCCATGGGACCGCAGTTGCATGAAGAAATATTTACTTTAACGACAACTCCTTTCTTCTGTCTTGTGCTAACATGAACCTAGCCGTTATCCCTTGGACCCCCCTTCCCCCATTAGGTCCATGGATCGATGTTTACTTACGCCTCGATTCACGGTTCCCCCAGGCACATAGGCCTGTTAGGGACACCCAAAGGGACCGCAGTTTCGTACCACAACTCTCCAGAACCGTGCTTCTTTCACTACAAACTGCGAAAGGGATTGCAGGCAACCGCGCACTCCATTATGCCAAGATTCTTTCACCGCGAACCTAACACACTGGCGTACCATGTGTTTGTTCCTATCAACTGCATCCGAAGACAACCGCTTCCAAAGACGACCGCTTCGTCTTCTTTGTCATAGGCCTGGCTCTGCCGGCCTCTCTCCACTGTCTCGAAAGGGCCGGTCTGGCCTGATGTTGCCTTACACCTTTGGATGACAACTACTACTTGTATGTCAGGAGAACGCGACATACACTGACCTACACGGACTGCGCCGCATCTTCTTATGCGGTCGCCCTTGCCAAGCCTTCTTTCCCTGAACAAGACAACACTGATGATCCCGTCACCCGTTGTTCGTCCATCAGAGCTCCTTAACTGCCACCTTCATGTGCTGGCTTCATGGCTTCGGCTGGGTAAGCGTCAACTTTGCCGCAACCTTCATGCATTCGCGAACCTCCCCGGCCTAGACAAAGCTACCGGTCTTCCTGTCTCCTTCTGGTCCCCTCGGCCATCACAGGACTAGGAGGGGGGGGGGCGGCTTTCCCCACCACGATCTCTAGAAGGAATAGACCAGCCAGCTTACTGCAGCGGAGCACCACGCTCCCTGTTCATACTATCTTCACCATCTGTGCGATCATCCAGGACTCAACCGCGGTCACTCCGGCCGGCGGTCCCTCAAGACTGAATCTGCCACGACGCCTGAAACCTTATCTCCTGGCACCTTGTCCCCTGTCCTCTGTCCCTTGCGTCCCTCGAAGACCTCGCATACAGAGCTACCTCTTCGGCTAGTGTCCGCTCTGTTGTGAATTTACGTTGGTTGGTGACGGGACCCTACTGTCCCCGGTACCGCACACTACCAATTCTTTGCGGTCTCCTATCCACCACTGTAGTTCCAGTTCCTGAAACGTTTTGGGGTATGTTTCGGTATTACCTACCTTCTACATACTGCCTCCTCCAAGGTCGCTCAGTCCCTCTGCATTATCTCTTGAGTGACTTCTTCTTGTGGTCCTTGCGGTCCTCGGCCGGTTGCAACCTCTTCTGCCGGCTCCTCACAATTTTCCCAACGCCTCTTGGATATTTGTCTTCTACTATCAGCTCAACATTTGCTTCGGTATTGTCTACATTCTGCATGTTGCTGTCTCCACGATCGCACAGTCCCTCTGCCTTTTCTTTTGTGTGACCTCTTCTTGTGCGTCTTGCAGTCCCTGACCGACTGCAACATCTGCAACCAGCCCTTGAAGATTACATGCCCAGAACCCTTCGACCCTGTTTATTCAACGATGTTACAATACGACCGGTGAATGTGACCGCCAGGCGTCTTCAGACAATTGTCTCTTCATTACCGTATCTTCGGTCGCTGCTCTGCTGCTCCCGAACGATCGCACTTGTCATGGTCCTTCGTTCAGGAGTTGTTTGTGACTTACTACGTTAATCAAAGTATCCTGGTCTCTTACGAACAATCTACGGCCGCCTGATACGACCACTTCAGACCTTCTCCTCAGTCTTACTGCCTCGCCATACTGTGGACATGTTCCCCGATTGTCAAGCCCGTTCTTCCTGGATCAAGAACCTTCCACAGCCTCCACAAGGTACTAAGAATTTTGTCATGTTTGCATGACTAACTTTTCTTAATTTACCTTGCCCAGAATACGGTCACTGTCCATGCTTCCTCCACCTTCCTGGCGTATGGTCTGAACCCTATCACAAACCGTACCAAATCTACACGGTCGCCTTACTCGGCCCCGTGACAATACATCTGGTCGCCTGTTACACGACCGCCCAGCTCATCTCACATGAAGACCTCTCTGGCCCTCTTCTTTGGTCAGCCATACTACCCATCCGTTCTCCATTATGGTCGCCTGCATGGATGGCGCCCGGTTCACAGGGTTATTAGACTCTGGTGCTGCCGGCTCGCAGCATGGGTAACCATCGTCCTTGGCGCCTACCACCCTGTGACGAGGTCTGCTATATAAGGAAAAATCAGGTAATGGCAATAAAAACATAGAAATGCCAGAGTACCCCCTGGTTGATTTCTGTTTTTGTTGCCTAACCGAAACCATGCATTACCTTCACCTGCCCGGCCTCCCCTCTCGGTCGCCAAGATAGACCCTGAATGGAAGAAAGATGAAGCCAGCTCGATTAGGGCGCTTTATATAGAGGCACGCGCGCATGCGCAGAAGGGAGCTACGAGCACGGCAGGGAAAACCGACTTTTCATCGCTAGGGATTGCTTTGTCTTTAATTGGACCACTCGTTGTGCACCAGAAGAATCAAGGTGCAAGCTAGACATTCACCAAATGCTCTGGAGGTGGCAAAGCATGGACATACACATAACAGACAAAACCACACGTTTATTACACCCATCCGGATATCGTGCTTTCCCTAGTTGTTATTATTAATCTGTTAAAATCCTACCCTAAAACTCTAACATAAAAATTACTGGTGGTTTATTTTTTCCAAATTCCTACTGATTCACGCAAATGTCATTGTTTAGTTTTTAATCTCCATAGTTAACCCTTCGTGGGCCATGAACGTCATATGACATCCTCAATAAATGTCTCTGGGAGACCACAAACGTCATACGACGTCCATTGAATTCTCGTGATGGTTTTGATGTCCGTTTTAGCTCTTGTCACGTAATATTTAGTAGAAGCCTGTGTACTATAATCTTACTACAAAAAATGGGGGCATTTGTTTGCAGTAAAACGCAACAAATTGCACATAAAAAGATTCGTTAGACAATTTTTAACAATTTTATCAAGCGTACGGTGTCAGTGATTGTACTATCATTGGGAAATTACGGCCTGGGATGGTTTATTTGTAGACAAATCGTGGCGTGCAAAGGGTTAACCTCTACACGGCATCTAATGCGGTTTTTTTTTTTTTTGCAGCTGATGACGATGAGCCTATTTCATACCATCCTGTTCCTGATCCTATGAACATGCATGCCTTTATTAGTGGTGATGCTTTTTGTCCATCGGACTTGCACGCGAAACCTGTGCGTAAATATTTGAAAGACAGCACGCACTACTGCGGTCAGTTTGAAGATGCAGAGTGAAACAGTTTGTTGTTTTGGTGAACTTTGAACATTTTAATGAGATAAGTTGTGTTGACAAGCAGCCGCAATATCAAAACGTTAGTGTAATAAATACTTATGTGTGGTATCCACACCTTGACATAGGCTTTGTTTAATATTTGCTTTTGGAAATAACGTTGCGTGCTCATTTATTTTGTGAAGCAATGAAGCGTGATACAGTTTGGTTGTCATGCAAGACTAATTGCATACTAGGTAGTGAAAAACCTTAAGAAGTTGGTGAATAGCTAGTATCGAATAATTTATTATCGTTCTTTACATATTTATTAACTTTTTTGTTTATCCCAGAGTTTCATTATCAAGCTCGTTCATCAGTTTATTTCTACGTAAAGCCATGGTGGTGTTATAGGTGGCATTTTAGTGAAATAATCTAAGGACTGATGAGCGCATGTCAACTTGACCCAATGTGGGAGTACACTAAGGCCAATTTTTTTTCAAAAGTAAATATTGTAAGGATGTACTCATTTCTTTGACAGTATTAGGTCATAGATGTTTCGTACAGACAAGTCTGATTTTAGAACTTTGGGCACAGCTTGAAGTTTTTTTTAAAAGGCGGTTATATTTTTCATTTTAGTTTAGTGTCATTCAAATGCAGACAGTTTCTCACAGAGATTGAGAATACAGTAGGAAACAATTGAAATAAAAGGTTAGCTGTTATAAATACTTGTTAGGAACTGTATTAATGTTTGCAACTTGTACACAATCCTAATTACACAACAAAATGTAGTGAATGGAATACAAGCTTACCGAGGTCTCGTGTGCCTTTAAAATGTAAGTAAACCGGTGTTTCATATAGTTTACTTTAACTTTTTTGCATTTAGTTTATTTTCAGTTTGCGCACGTAATTTGGGGAGTTGTACTGGTGTTTTTACTTCCATCCGGAAATACTTCTCTTTAGTAATTGGCTAAACGCGTTTATTTTATGCTTTATTAGCATCAAGAATTTATAGTAGCATTTATTCCCGGCTTTGCCAGGGTTTTGTTTCGCCCGTGGTGGTTTCCCAGTTTCCTCCCATCCTCTACATCCTGTGTCCTGTCCCCCGTTTTTCTCCCATCCTTCCGAAAAAGACTTACCTTGTAGGTTCAGTTAATGCGTAATCATGTGCTTAATGGTAACAGACGCATTGCTCCCTCTCTCAATTCTAAAGAGTAGAGTAATAGACTAACTGCCACGCATCGGCATATCCGTTCAGCCCCCCCCCCCCCCCCCATTCTCAGTTTCTCGCTTTGGTTGGCTTGAATCATATGCTTAATGGTAACAGACGCATTGCCCCCTCTCCCACATTCTCCCAATCTCTTTATTTTCTAAAGAGTAGAGTAATATACTAACTGCCACGCATCGGTATATCCGTTCAGCCCCCCCCCCCCCTCCCCCTTTTCTCAGTTTTTGGCTTGAGCGATCCGTACCTTGTGAAAAATAATTACCCTTTGTGCATGACGTCATTTAAGACTTACCGCTGAGATAACAGCGCAGAGCAAATTGTTAGTCGAGGCAAAAATGTGCCAATTTCAGATTTTCAAGAAAACAACGTACCAGTTTCAACTTCTGGTCAAAGAATTGACACACTTGCCCGTTTTCATTGAAGGGTATGGGGTTCTTGTCTTAGTTTTGCTGCTTCGGGTGTTCTTGTAGTCATTTTTGCTATGAGACTCGTAATGCAATATACCCAAGCTTCTGTAGCTCCCCACCAGGTGGCGTCACTACTTGTATCACAGCAGGCATTGCCACATGTCTCTCGCGTAATTGTTGGGCACGGACCAAGCAGATCGCATGCTTATGCAATCTTCAAAATATCCGATTTATAACTTTTAGAAGTCGTTATGGGCGAAATATGGAAGTGTGCTCGTACTTAAGAGAGGCCAGGCGACTAGCATGTGGCGTGCAGGACGTGTGAATTTTGAAAAAAAAAACCATGCGGCGTTTGTCTACAACGCACATAGGCCAAAATAAAGCATATCGAAACGATGTGGCGCTATTTCGATATGAAACAAGCTCAAGTGCGAAAGCTAGGCTTCCTCTGATTCCTATTGTATTTCAAGGAATTTGGTATTGATCCCAACAGAATTTTGTTAATGAAAGTAAACCCGAATTTAAGTTCAACGGCTTCGATGTTTTCCTCAGCCCATATTGTCCCAGCACCTTCTAGTATACTTATTGCCGGCCCTCGTTTCGCAAAATACTGGCTTATCTGTAGACGTTATGAATGCTATTTTGATTAACTTGATGTCTTTAATTAGGTGCTGTGTATCCAAAGTATCCAAACCACTGTGCGCATGTAAGTTAAATTACAATTGGACAAGAGCCGTTATAAACACCGTTTCTCACGTCTCAATCCAGTGCGGCAGCCCGTTTTGGCCGTGTGCGCGATGTTGTCGATCGAGTGTCCCAGCTCGTTAGGTCCCAACCTCCTGGCCGGGCGCAGTCCTTTGAATGCAATTCCCGCGGATTCTCTACTTTCCTGCAAGAAACCATGTGCAAGTGTAATTTTATTCCTGTCCTCGTAGCTCTGATGTAGCTTTCATCAGTTTGTCGCCAATGCTAATGTGGCTGCATTGCCGAAGGACGATTCAGGAGTCGTCAGGTGTTCCTGAAGTCGAACTGTGCAAGGAGACAAAATGTAAGTGAAGGAAAAATTCATGCGTTCGCTTTAAAAGAGCAAGGCTCATTCCAGCTCAAGTTGGCCCAAGAAAAGGGAGTTAGTTGGCCGACTGGAATTACTGGTTCTGGCTTCGGTACAGCCCAAGAAATGCTAGATATTTGTCCACCCAGGCCGTTCACTGGCGTTTCTGGCTATGGCTTGGCCCACAGAAAAGGGTCCCATCTAGAAAGGACCATAAATAATGCAAATAAAAATAAGAATTCCACCATAGTCCCTACGTTGGACGAAACCCATAATATGAACAGTTCATTAAATAAGTTTGCATTCGTCACACCACTAGGCTCCTAAACGTCCAGAGAAGGGGACATTGTCTCCACATCATGTGTTGCCACGGAGGCTAGGGGAAAAGGTAAACAAGGAGCCTTTTCAAGAATGCCAGATATTGTCCGTCACTTGGTTATTTTGGGGAGGGGAAGGGGGGATGTTAGGCTTAAGATTTGGACAGAAAGCATAAAATAAAATATTTTAGCCAGCAACTGAAGGTAATATTTTAGGATAAGTAAAAACAAGTTTGTCTTTGAAAAGTATCTTCAAACCATGCAATACAATAGATAAGAATGAATGCATAACTTGCAAAATCCAGTTCCCCATTAGTTTAGTTTTCCCTATCTTTTATCTTTTCATCCTATTTAAATTAAGTGTGAGTGATGTTTGGTCTGGTGCTTTGTGTTTTTATGAGTTCTGTTATTTCTTTTTCTTGCGTATTGCGTTAATGTGTGCTTTTTTTCCCATTGAAAAGTTGACATTTTTACCTGTATTATTTATTTTGTTATGAGTAACTCCAGATTGATTCCTTAGGCCACATAAAATTAAACATTAGGTTCACAGGTGCGTGCGGATGCCTTAAATTATCGCGGATCATCACTTTTATTGTATGTTATGGTTCAATGGCTAAAATTTGTAAGTTTACCAAAGTTTTGGCCATATTTGACGTTCAAATGCACCACTTTAAGGAAGAATTCAACCCTATAAATTCTTGCTTAAAGCAATTCAAAGCAAGTTTTTTAATGCTGCAAATTTCAAGCATCAACTTAAAAAAGTATTGCGCATGAAAAACATATAATTTGCGTCTCAGGTGCCTTCCTTTGCTGGTGACCCAAAATCCTGCTGGTCAAAATTTTTATTTCAATGCTGGTTAGAAATCTTTATTGCAATTTAAGACGAACATGTTGTTTTGCATCTTGAGGAATTCACAGAGAAGTACAAAACGAATAATTAAATTGTGAAGCCAACTTTAACTTTGGGACTAACAACTACTTTGTATCTGCCCTACAATGAAAACGCTGGTAACCAATGGTTACAGCAGAATAGCAAGGACATTACTAGAATATTTTACACAATTTCAACAAAGAACCAACGAAAGTTCATCTACATTTTCGGTGAAAACACTACGACGAAAGGAATTCACCGTAGGTACCCATTCACCTTATGAGTAGAAGCATAAATTGACGGTTGATCACATTTCAAAAAACTTTTTTTTAAACACTGCATCATTCAAACAATACACTGTGTAAGTCCGCCACTGATTTCTACAACACGATTCATCTGCGTTCTCCACTTCTTAGTAACTCGTTCAACTTGGGCCTGACTAGCCTGTTAACATTGGGAAAAGAAGCTGCTGTAATGTTCATCAAGGGAACTTGGTTTTTGGCAAAGTTTGTAATAGCCACAGACTCCTAGGCCCTCAAACGACCGTCATGGAGAGAGACCTCAGTAATAGCAGCTCTTTACCTAGATAGAATTCGCCTCATAATGGTTGTTTGAGGCCTTGGAGCCTGTAGCCATACACACTTTGCCAAAAACTAACTCCCGTTGATGAACATTTTCCCAACATTGACAGCCTGATCAGGCCCGAGTTAGCAAGTTAATCAGTAAGAAGAGGAGAATGCAAATGAACTGTGTTGTAGAGATCGGTGGTGGATTCTCACAGCGCGTCGTTTGAATGATGTATTTTAAAAGTAGTGCTTTAAAATGTGAATGGTACCTATGTTGAATTCTTTTCCTCGTCACGTGTTTTCACCGATAATTTAGATGAACTTATGTTGTTCTTTGTGTATGTATAATTTTCTAGTGATATGTAGTAGTACTTAGTTTTTATTTTGAAAAATTGCCAAAGTTAGGATGTAAATTTAAAAAAATGCTCGAGAAGCAAAGAATTTTTTTCACGGCCGTATCAAAATAGTGTTTTTTCTTCACTAAAGCGTTCTCTGCGGAACTGTAACCTTTAAAAAATTTTGCAAAGATTTTAGTGGTTTTTTCCCTTTTTTTCTTTCTCCCCAAACTTGTTGCCCAGTTGTCCCCCACTCCCCCCCCCCCATACAAGTCCTTTCAGCACCATTCCGCGTATAAACTCCTATCACTGTTTTTTAATCTTGGTTGGTTGGTTAGTGGCTTGCGTGGTCCTTTCCACACCAGTTGCAAGTTTTGTATGCAACAAACTTATTACTATTATAAACTTTGCTTCCATACCAGCAGTGAGGGCATCATGCAACTTGGTGGGCACCTGTGTCTTGTCCTCCCGCGCATTTTAACAAAACCTAGAACTGAACCAAGTGAAAAGTAAATTGGATTTTCCTAACACCCCTTGGTCGCAATTAGTTCGGATAATCTATGTTCTGCCGTATCATTTATTTTATGTTAAGCAAAAAAAAAATCATGAATAATCGGAAGGGTCAGATAAAAAAAAGTAGTTAGACCATTACCATTTATTTTATGAGTCGTAATTCCATTCGCCTTCTATGTATTAATAGCAAATTTGCTTCCTAACAACCTCCTTTTTTGGGGTTTAATTTCAAATATGAAATTGCTGTAGGTTTTTCTATTGCACACACACAAAACAAAAACTACTTAACAACGACATAGGATAAAAATTGAATAGTTTTAAGGTTGAGATGGTTGCCTCCTCCAAGCCTGCAATTTGTGAATGAACTGTCTGTTCATAGACTTCTCGTAATTTATTTCCTCTTAGTTTTTTTTTTAAACCACGGATAGTGGCTGCTTTGTGAACTTTGTTCGTTTGTATTTTCTGTGTTTACTTCTTATTTTTTCTTATTTTGTGAAATTTTGTTAAAATGATATAACTGAAATGGGGAGAAGTTCGTTACAGCAAAAATTAAAAATCTACTTCAAAAAACACAAAAATATTCAATGTTTACTGTTTTCAGCTTGACAATCCATACACCTGAATGTAGCTACTGTACTACAGTACCTATATTACATCCAATGTTTGAAACTAGTCTGATGCTAGTCTGAAACTAGTCTTATGACTAATATTTTCAGTTTGCTAAGACATTCAACTTTTTGTCCCCTCTCTCACATACTGATTGGACTTGAGATACCGTAAGTTGTAAGGTAGAGTGGCTGAGCTGTGCTTTTCTCTCATTCTGTGTACCCTCCCCCACTTAACATAAATTGAATTGCGTATAAAACACCCTGATGAAACTAATGTGCTCTCCCCCCCCCCCCCCCCCAGTGCTTTAACCCTTTAGTCCTACGTGCCGATAATTTGGCCCAGAAGTAGCTGTTGTTTCAGCCCTAGAGGCCGAATGATCGGCCTTGATGTTTGTTGAAAGCTGGCTATTGATTGTTGATTGACTGGTTATGTACAGCATTCTAAATTTAGATAACCACTCAAATGAAATATTTTGAAGCTACTCGGATTAGTTCTGGAGATAGCAATTTTAAGACTGCCATGACACAAGTCATTTTTCTCCCCAGAAATATTTAGATAGGCCTGAGAGTGCTTCTTTCTACTCAGCCGGTAGTACTCGAAGAGAAAAAGGTTGAAATCGTGAAATAGAGTTGATCCCCCCCCCCCCTCCTCCTCCTCTTAGAATCGTCGTTTTTCTGCTGCAGCACGAAAGCTTCATGCTGTCAGTGAAAGATAGTGCCAAAACAAACGAAGCACTGCTTGCTATGCTTTGCCTTGGAACAACTCTTCTCTCTTTCCGAGGTTAATAGTGGACTTGACCACTACTAGAGCCTGCAGGAATGCCTCTCCTCTTCACAGCCATTAAAAGGAAGTAAAAAAAAAATGGTGTTTTTTTCATTTGTTAAACAGGGATTTCCTTGTAACATGGTCGCTATAAACAACTTTTTTTTTTTATTATGGGAGTTGACAGGAATAATTCTGTGGCAGGAATACATTTTTGCAGTATTGTAGGAAACTTCTCTTAACAGTTATAGTTGTAATGAGGTTTTATTGCATGTGATTGATCTGTTAATCACCGAATTTTGTGTGATGGATGATCAGAAGTAAGGGTAGAAAGTAACTTAGGCTTTAATGCCCACCACTGATTTTTGCGTAAGTAACTGCATAAGTTCATGGTCATTTAATTAGCGATTTAGGGTTCTCCATGGCCTTGTCATACTGTACGTTGTAGGATGGAAAGACTGGGAGAATGAATTCACAATAGCGGGGGAAAGGGTGAAGAAGTATGAGACCACCTTGTTTTGAAGAAAGTTTCACTCTACAGTTAATGATTATGTGAGCAAATTGTAACAGAGAAAACAAGCCCCAAAGCAGAATTTTCTGCCACTGTCTGCGACACCAATTAATTGTGAGGGAAAAATTGTCTGCAGCTGATCTGTTTTTTCGTATGGCTACGTGCATATTTATTGCTTTTTACTGAATAACTTTTCAGTGCTTTATTCTATTGATCTGGCTCTTCCATCAACGGAAAGGTCTCGTCGAGACGATTAAAATGGTGTATTGGAATGTCCAAATCGGTGAAAAATTGGCGAAACGGTAGAAATTTGGTCAAAACGGCACGTTTTGTCTGCGACTGTGCCAGATTATCTGAGACATAATCACACGTCGCACCCATTTCTGTCTTCAGGAAAACAAGTAGGGCCAATTAAAAAAAATGTTAAGTGTGCATTTCATTATAAAGTTCTACTGTAAGCAAATAGTTATCCATAAGGCCATTTAAAAAAAAGAAGTTGTTTCTCAAGCCCCGCCGCACGGACTCCAAACCCCCCGCACCGACGTTTTTTTTTTGGTTTACGGCAACCAGAAATGTCAACTCACGATCTGTTCTAACGAATTTCGAATTCACCGGACGCTTTTTTTTTGTGTGCGAGTGTTTGTAATTCATCGATTTCCTACGTATTATATATTGTAACTTATTATACAAAAATATGAATGGGAGAATACGAAACGAAGATGCCCAAAAAAAAAAATCGAAATTTTTATCGGGGAGCACAAATCGAGCGTTATTTACCAGTCAAGTTGTATGGAAAGTTGGCTCATTTCTCCACGAAAAAATCTTAATTAAAAAAGGTATTTCCACAAATACGGCTTGAATTCATAATATTTTTTTAATGATCTCCTATCAAACTTACCTTGCCTTACCGCAAAAAAACATCAACCGCATAGATTAGGTGTAACGTATAACTGGCATGTTTTCCCTATCGCACGTGGTGAGTGAGTTAGGCCTAACGCACGAAGCTGCAAACGTTAAAATTGTCACCTTTGAACTTTTAATTTCTGGAAGAAAGATCCGATTATTTACTTCACTGGATAAATGTTGAGTGCCTTTGATGTATTCAAAATTCATTTTGTTGGAGAGACTGATAATCTGCTACCTTAATTCGTTGTTAGACTTAGTAAACATTGCATTTGTCACATCCAGTAGCAACAAAGATGGAGCCTCACCTGGAGGAGGTAGTCAACTGTTCGAGTAATTAGCGAACTCCTAAACCTGATATGTCTAACTGAAAACACCCATACTTAAATCTGCACATATTTTTATTTAAAAAAAATATTTTCACCTTTATGATTTTATACAGCTCTATTTATATGCCAGCTATAGGCTCTGGTAGCCAACTCAAAACCCAGACATAATTAATTGGTAACCTTGTTTAAAACTTTAAATATTTGTTTAGTGCCTTATTTTTATTTCACCTTACGTTATTATTTTATTTGGTTTAATTTATAATTAAACAAAATTTTAAAATATTTTGGAGAATAAAAAGGATTATTTTTTAAAACCAGGCATGATTAACTGATAACCATGTTTAAACCTGCAAATATTTCTCTAACTTTTTTTTTATTTCAGCTTTTTAAGTTATTTTATTTGGTATTATTTAGAATTTAAACAATTTAAAAATAAAATAAATGCATATCATATACAGTTTTCACAAATGTTGCAAAATTCTGCAAATTATTTTTCGAAATGAAGCAGTAGGCTAATCAATGAGAAATCCTTAAATTAGAAAAATGTTTTTTTATTGATTAACCTAATTATAGTGCTTTGTTTCAAAAAATTTAGAACATTATCAAACCAGTAGAGTGCTGTAGCCTATAGGCACGGATCCGGGAAAATACTATCCGTTCGATCCCTATAAATAATAAAAAAAAAAACCGCCCGCCCGCACCGATTTTTTTCTTAAAAGGCTCGAGAAACAACTTTCTTTTTTTAAGTGGCCTAAGGTGGTATTTATAGTTTTCACTGTTACATTTAAATTTGCAGTAATTTCCCGAATATTAATTTTGCTGTTCAAATTCATTGACACAATATAACAATAGTAGAAACACGACACACAGAACAAAAGAGAAGACAAGTCTGATTGGACTCTTAAGCATGATGACGCGCTGAATATGAAAATTGCTGAATCCCGAGTTAATCCTGAATAATCCTTACTGACCACTTTACATTTTTGGCCAAATATTGACTTGGCCGAGTATCAAACAATGACAAGATTGGCAGAAAACTGAATGTTCAGCTGAATACCCGTTAATTATTCGTATTAAAATATGGGGCGCGACAATGAATAACGCAGCCCAGACCAGTTTTCCTACTTTTAAGTACACTGACCGAATGCATCTTTTGGTAATACAGTAAACATTTTTGCATTTTGAAAAAATACCCACTTCCATTGTAAATGTGGAACGTTGTGTGGCTTGAAATAAAAATTTTAAATCTAAAAAAGCATTTTTCAATTTTTCTTCAGGAATTTTGCAAGAATAGTTTTGGCAATCTAAAAGCGAAATGCTAACTAACTGTTTAAAAAGTTGCACAATTTTGTTTTGTTGCATTTCTGTTTCAGGGAATCCAGTTTTAAATCTCTTGTTAAACCATAAAAAGAAAAGATAACAATTCATAGCCTACTTTATCAACCTGGATGCCCAATACTTCAATTTTCAGCCTAGTATGCTGATTACAGAGTACAGTATTTGATGCTTCTCTACTTGAGCAGAACCATCCACTGGGAAGCTAAAGGCGTTAACAGGGTTTGTACAGCTGCTGGAAAACATATTTGTCATAATTGTCTTGTAAAAAAAAAGGTTTAGTTTTACAAGTATTACTTTACTTATTTAATTAGATTACGCCGTTGTCAATTTGCGTTTTCAAGCGATCTGTCTTTCCGGTTCCGGAAATAACACTTGGCTCCTAGCTGTGATTAGCCTAATCCGACACATACTGATCACAGCACGCACGGGAAAATGTCTGGTCGTATGTATGTAAGTTTTAAATCTACTGGAAGATCTTTCAAAATACATACGAAACCATACTGGAAAATACGTGAAAAAAGAATTTGCTGTGCTGTACGAACCCTGGTTAACCACTGCACCATTGTGGCCGTTTCCAGCCAGTTTGAAATGACACTCCTTTAAAAGTGTTGAAGTGGTATTGCACAGGCAATCATTGTCATGTATGTTGGGACCATTAAGAATGTGTTCATTCATGGCCACAAAAAGGCAGAGAACCAGTCATGCATCATACAAGAAAAAAATGTCGATAATACCAAATAAGATGGAATGAGAAGGGTTAAATTATAGAAACGCTTGCTATTTCAATTCTAACGAACTGTACAAAGTAATTGTAAGACATGACTCGTGTTGAGGATCTCTCATTTGCACATTTGATTCACTAATCAGTGTGCCACTGGGAAAAGCATTGTGGTATCAGTTTGTGGGTGAACAGTTCACAGTGCCAGTGCAACAGTAATTTGCCTTTAACCCTTTACATGTGTCTTAGTCATTATTACTTGCATTTATTTATTGTTTTGAGGATGCATATTCTGTGTTTGTGGCCTTCAGGTCACCCTTAAGAAAGGCTGAACAGTGCCTTAGCGTGGTTTGAAGTTTTCATTTGTAGGGCTGTACTTGTATCCCTGCACTTCGGAACAAGTAAAAGCTAAGGTTTATTCCAGTCGTGGCAAATGTATGTTTATTCTTCCACAGATTTGTATGTTTGGTTTCCATACGAGCAATGATGCCTTATTTTCACATGTTAATTTCTGTTAAACCGTACGAGCTGTAATTTTCACCTGTGAAGATATGTCACAAAATATTTGATGGTGTTAAATCTTTGTTAATCACACCGATACATAGTTCAGTGTAAGGAAAATGTATCTCCTGTGTTAACCCTCAATAGGGTTCTGACACCACCGTTGTTTAAGTTTGTTGGAGGAACTTTTGTGGAACTCTATTTAAAAAACGGAGTTAGCATTGCAGAAAGGAAATGTCAACCCCTATAATATGCTTCTTTAAAATAAAATAAAGCCAGCAAAGTGCACAAAAATTCAACAGACGACGTTTCGGGGATAAACAGCACCTCGTCATCAAGTGCGTAAAAAATAGCAGTCAAACAAAGATACAGCAAAGATACTTGACTGCTAATATTTATGCTCTTGATAACTGGATGCTGTTTATCCCCGAAACGTTGTCTGTTAAATTTTTGTGCACTTTTTTGGCATGCTTCTTTCTGTATTATAATATGCTTCTGATGCTGGTTTGGTTTTATTGTTACCTCGAATTTAGATACATCTGTCAGTTTTGCTTTTTAAGTTTTTTTCCGGTCAGTATAAAGTTTGTGTTGCATGATTTAATATAAGACAAGTGTGAACAAATGGATACCAGCAGGAAATAAAAAAAAAAAGCGCGTTACCCCATCATCAACCCCACATTTGTGACTCACTACCATACAAACCAAGCAATTTTGAAATATTTGTCTAACAGTGACCTGGGTAAGTTTAGAGTGTTCACGTCTGACAGCTTCTGTTTAGGTATAGGTTTGTGGGCATGTTGCTTCGAATGTAGTGTGTATAGCCTAGTATGAAACTGATTTCCATATGGTTTAGGCAGGGTCAGGGTGCTAGGTACAAAAAAATGTCTGTCTGCAAGTTGTAGTTGTTGCACCTAAAAGTTCGATATTTAATGGACGTTTACTCTATAGTATAAGAAACTAAACATTGAGACTTAGCTGCTTTTTTTAAAGTTAAAGTTGAGGCATAGCTTATAATTTACGGATACTTTTCCTAACCGTTTGTTTCCACGGTCTGGCCTTAGAAGTAAAAGCAGATCCAGTTGTTTTAGTCTAATGGTGGGTAGTTTGTCACCGTGTATAGACTATGGACAGATGGTGGTAATAAAACAAATTCAGTAAAGTGTCAAATCTCTGAAAGATAGGGAGGGAGATTTAACCTTCCCAACTTTGTGAATATTCTTAGTGCACAAGCCTTCTAGATATGAATATTCTTAGTGCACATGCTACATGGTTTTTTTGGAACAGGTACAAGCGTATTAAATAATAAATAATTGTTATTTATTTAAAAAAAAGCCTACAAAGTTAAACTAGAAATTCATATGGTATACACGCATTTGTCAAATTGGTAAAGGGTTTGGGGGAATAAACAAAACAAAAAAAATATGAACCTATATTTTGAGGATCAAGAAGCACCAGCCAGGCCTAATATTTGTAGGAAAGCTATTAACTATAAACTAAAGTGTGCAGATAGTATGTAATATTTGTAATACTTGAAGGACATATCTTAATGTAGTTCATATTCTGCGATTTGTTATTGAATTTTATGTTTATGAATGCGTACCTGAAGTATTTCGGCTACCGTGCCAGGATAAAATAGCGTTTGCGATATTTATATACATGGCGAAACATTTACGTGTGGATTGCCAGGAAAAATTGAGCGTGTATATAATGGTTTAATGTCGCTTTCAACTTCTAGTTGATTTTATGTGAAACATTTTGCTATGAATAATTGTAATTTTTTCATGTCTAACGAAGCATAGATATGTGTATTATAATGCTCTCGTACAGTGCAATACTCGTGATTTAAATTTGAAAATTGTTAATCATTTATATGATAAATAAATCTTTTTATTCTGTAATATTCACAATATTCATTTATTCAGATCGTGTAGTCTTTAAGGATGTAAGCAGGTTTCATTGTTTAACTTGGAGGAATAGGCTGGACATATTTTGCAAACATGACACGATTTACTCTTGTGAATTGCCAAAAGCATATTACCCTTGGAAAAGTAATGTGACTTTCAAGATATTGCTCAATAACTGTTTTATATGACTTAGGAAACAGAAATAACGCTCCCATTTGTGTTCCTTAATATTACTGTGTGATACTAACTGTAGTGAAAGTCTTTTTCTATTTGAATTTTACATTGCATATGTAATATTGGATTGTTGTTAGTTTCATACTACCCAGATTTTCTAGTTAAGAAAATAAAGTGTACGTTTTTTAAGATTAAGAAAATGCGAGTTGTTGACTTCTTTTCAAACGTGCTTAGTTGCTCAACAGAGTGAAGGCCTGCAACGTTTTGACAACGTGCATGATGAGCCTGACCCCAAGCAACACTCTAGGTTTAACGGTAATTGGGCAGCATCTGAACCATGCCGGAGCTCCCATAAATATAGGCTTTATTACTGCAATGGCACATTTGGAGAGTGTGCATATAAGTTGTACATTCCCGAGTGGCAGGGAAGTGACACTAGTCAAAGGTGGAGCACACAGAGATGTGCCCACCATAAACACTCCAACTCACCCCACTAAATAAAAGCACCGAGGTGTGGCCGGTAGCCATCTTTTTTCCCCTAGCGCTCCACGGTGTGGGACACGTTTTCGTCACTCTCTCATCCTTTTTCATTTTCAAGAACCTGTTGACGATCCATCTCGCCTCAACAGCCTCTTTTGTTTCCCGATGGCAAGATCCAAAGGCCTTCAAGAAACCGCCCCGTCAAGAAGGCGTCTCCTTCACCAGCCAACCCTCCGACTCCAGACCCTGATGTGTTGTCGGCTTGTCGCCTTCACCGTCAGTCAGCATCTCCTCCCCCATCTTTTCCTCAAACTGTTTCCCCACTGCCACGGCCCACTGATCACCGATTTAGCCTCTCCTGTTCCTTGCAGCCAACCATCAAAGCCCCCTCCCCTCAAGACCAAGAAGTCAAATGCAGGAACAAGCTCCCTCACATCAGTCCTCAGCTTTTGTATGCTTCCATTGACACTTTGACCTCTCATCCCTATTTTCAAGGCCGTCAAATAGGCAACCTCTGGCTTCTCTTCTGACAGCTCGCCGCCGGCCCCCCATTGTGGCTCCAACCGACCAGCCCCTTTTGCCAAAGGAAGTTCACGCACACAGTGCCATTTGAGACTTCAATACAAACAGCGCTCATCCAAGCCCTGCCCTGCCCCTCTCGCCTCGTACTCAATGGAGTGGTTAAATACTACTACTCCCGACAACTCTCGTTAGCACCATCGGCCCTCTCTTTCGTCAGATTCAGAACGCCACCGCAGCTTATCGCACACGGAGTCCTTGTCAGTCAACCCGGCCTTTCGTCAGCTTTACACTTCTTCCCGTCCTCGTGACATTCAAATTGGATCACCTCCATTTTCTCTTCTGCTGCCCCCGATTCCTAGAGTGAACACGGCATCAGCTCCCGGCTCCATTCCCCACAGTTCTGCTCTTTCATTCATCCATTCTACCGAGGTTACCGACCAGGCCGATGACCCTCGCCATTCACATTTCGATAGCAGTTTTCAAGACTATGAAAAAACATCAAGGATTTCCCTTTCTGAACTGCTTAAAACCACCGAAGACGTTGTAGACAGGACGATTTTTCCCAGAAAAGAGGCTCTAAAATGAGTTCAACGGCAAATGTTGAGACATTTTGGCACCGGTCGATTTTAACCTAATTTGAGCATGCTGAATCCGAATCTGCCCGGTGCCAAGTCTAATTTCTCCTCCTAAGCCCAGAATTCAAGATGGCGACCAAAAAATAGTCTTTTGCTCCTAGCGCCTAAACAGTTCATCCTATCGAAAATAAACCGGTTACCAATTATGTTTAGAATAAAATTTCCTTCAGAAAAAGTTCTATTCATATTTTTCGTAAAATTACCCCTTCTGACCGAAATTCATTTAAGTAAGTTATTGATTAGAAGCGAGCGGTTAACGGTTTTTAACCAACAGGTGCAATTATTGGCACGGCTCGACCTTTGCATACTCTAGCAGTGCCAATAATCGCACCCGTTGGTTAAAAACCGTTAACCGCGAGATTCTAGCCAATAACTGTTTTAAACCACGGTTGGAACGTCGAGCTAACTCGTATTTAATTAAAACGTGTTTGTTTTTTGTGAAAATATCTCGATATGAATGAAGGTCATTCCATTTTAATTTTTGGAGGGTGGAGTGGTTGGTAGACCGACTAGTCATTTGCGTCCGTTTAATTCGGATAAATGGATGTGATTAGGCTTAGTTGAAAGATGAAGATATGTATTTTCGAACAAGGGTAATTAAAACGATTTATTTTAATTAGAAGCTGAGGTACGGCAATTTATATGCGTCGTAGCGCTTTGAATTGTGCATCATTTTACGGCAAGTTCTATCTTTAAACTGCTGCAGTAGCAGTTCTAATTCAGATAAATGGATGTGATTCACATCCAAGTGTACGTTTTTTAAGATTAAGAAAATGCGAGTTGTTGACTTCTTTTCAAACGTGCTTAGTTGCCCATCTTTTTTCCCCTAGCGCTCCACGGTGTGGGACACGTTTTCGTCACTCTCTCATCCTTTTTTCATTTTCAAGAACCTGTTGACGATCCATCTCGCCTCAACAGCCTCTTTTGTTTCCCGATGGCAAGATCCAAAGGCCTTCAAGAAGTTCTAATTCAGATAAATGGATGTGATTAGACTTAGATAAAAGATGAAGATAAGTACTTTCGAACAAGGGTAATTAAAACGATTTACTTTGATTAGGAGCTGAGCTATGGCAGTTTATCTATGTGGTAGCGCTTTGAATTTTGCATAATTTTCCGACAAGTTCTATCTTTAAACTGCTGCAGTAGCGGTTTTAATTCAGATAAATGGATGTGATTAGGCTTAAATAAAACGTGAAGATACATTCTTTCCAACAAGGGTAATGAAAATTATTTATTTTAATTAGGAACCAAGCTACGCTAGCTTATCTGCATTGTAGCCCTTTAATTTGTGTGTAATTTTACGATTAGTTCCATCTTTAAATTGCTACAGTAGTCTCTTTAAATTATATAAATGGATGTAATTAGACTTAAATGAAAGATGAAGATGTATATTTTCCAACAAGGGTACTTAAAACGATTTATTTTAATTAGGAGCAAACCACGACAGTTTATCTACATTGTAGCGCTTTGATTTTTTGGTTGTTTTACAACAAGTTCCTCATTTAAACTGTTGCATTATCCGTTCTAATTCATTTAAACGGATGTGATTAGGCTTAGGTGAAAGATGAAGATATATATTTTGCAAGAAGGGTAATTAAAACGATTTATTTTAATTAGAAGCTGAGCTATGGCAGTTTATCTACGTTGTAGCACCTGGATTTTTGCGTCATTTTACGGTAAGTACTATCTTTAAACTGCTGTAGTAGCAGTTCTAATTCAGATAAATGGATGTGATTAGGCTTATATGAAAGCCGAAGATATGTATTTTCCAACAAGGGTAATTACCACGTTTTATCTGAGTTATAACGACTGCTGTAGCAGTTTAAAGATAGAACTTGTGATAAACTGACACAAAAAGCATATCACTATGCTGTGGAAAAATTGTCGTAGCTTAGCTCCTAATAAAAATAAATAATTTTAAATACCCTTGTTGGAAAGCATACATCTTCACCTTTCACTTAAGCCTAATTACATTCATTTATCTAATTTAGAACGACTACTACACCAGTTTAAAGATGGACCTTATCATAAAATTATTCAAAAATCAAAGCGCTACATCGTAGATAAACTACCGTAGCTTAGATCCTAATTAAAATAAATCGTTTTAATTCCCCTTGTTGTAAAATATAAATCTTCATATTTCATTTAAGCCTTATTACATCCATTTATTTAATTTAGAACGACTACTGCACCAGTTTAAAGATTGAACTTATCGTAGAACGACCCAAAAATCAAAGCGCTACAATGATAGATAAACTGTCGTAGCTTAGATTCTAATTAAAATAAATCGTTTAAATTACCCTTGCTGCAAAATATACATCCTCACGTTTCATTTAAGCCCGTATTATGTTAGTGGTTCTTAATTAGAAGTAACATTGCAGCTGTTTAAAGTCAGGAATTATAATACACGTTTGTTGTTGTATCCCTAGCATACATAAATGGCCTAATAGAACTTTAAATGGCGAATTTCGACCAGAAGGGTTAATTTTACGAAAATTATGCATAGAACTTTTTCTTAAGGAAATGTTATTCTGAACACAATTGGTTACCGGTTTGTTTCCGATCGGATGAACGGTTTAGGCGCTAGAAGCAAAAATATGTTTTTTGGTCGCCATTTTTGGGCGCCATCTTGGATTCCGGGCTTGGGAGGAGAATTCGACTTGGCACCGGGCAGATTCGGATTCAGCATGCGAAAATTAATGTAAAAACGCCCGGTGCCAAAATGTCTTAAACTTTTTCCGTTGAAAGTTATTTTTTGGGTTTTTTTCTTGAGTCTATTGTCCCGACTGCTTCCTTTCCAAGCCCTCAACTTCCGATTTGGAACCAGCCAAGAGCAGAGGCCTGTCAACTGGTTTCGGCTTCGGCTCATGTGACCACAATTTCCAACAGCACGCCGTTTTAGGACAGTCAACCATACTACTCGCCACACTTCTACGAAATGGAACTCCTACGAAAGGGTGAACCACTTGCATTGGATAAAAACCCTACACCTCCACGGCCCAGATGTGAAGCATGGTTTTGTTGACCTTTCAGCGATGGCTCCGCCAACCCCAAGCTCTTCGAAGCTTGCCCATAATTGTAATTTCTCACTTCGGAAGCTACGATGGATTTTTGGAACCGCCATGCAAATCTCAAAGAAGATCGACTCTTTCCTCTGTTAGAAACGACAAGTTCCTCCACGTCGGCCTTTGTGCCACTGCACAAGCCGATGTACTCAACACAGCCACAAATGCCTTATGTAGTAGTGTCATCCGAGTTCAGCCGCTGAGAAGCCAAACGTATCTACTTCCTCAACGACCAACTCCTCAAGAATTAGCCACGCAGAGGAAATGGTTAGTCGAGGCTATAACGTGCCAGTTTCATCTTTTCTAGGCAACTATGTGCCAATTTCAATTTTTCGGTGGCCAATGAATTCACACGCAACAGGCTCGCCTGTTTTTCTTGTAGGGGTTGCTGTTTCGTGGGTTTTTGTTGTATTGCTGTGAGACTTTGCCTTATATTGTAAGAATATTTTTGCGACAGATATGAATGAAATTTGGTATTTAAGAAACATTAACTCCAATATGTGCTTTTTTATGGTTTGACGTTTTGAGAGGCATTGACTGAAATTAGGAAAGGACATCTGCGTAAACTTACTTTTTTTAGAACAGAAAAAGTCTACCAACAAATGGTCACTTAGTTACTGATTAAAGTTTTAGTCAAAAGCATTCGAAATTGCATGGCATGGGAAAACTAATATGTATACTAACTTAAAATAAAAAAAGGGGGCAAAAGCCGCCTGGGAACAACTTATTTCCACTGTTCGGAATGTAATTCTATGGATGTGAAACAAAGGCTCCAGCTTTCATCAAACAACAATTTTAATTCCCACTGGAAAATACGCATTACTGTGCATGTTGGCATTCTTTCTTTGAGTGCTGATGTTTTCCCTAGATGCTTTCTGGTTGCTTGTAGCTGCCATCTCGGTAACCCAAAATGCGGGAATCCCTCCTTATTAAAGTGCCTCGGCACGAAAGGCAGGCATCTTTTTTCCTGTAGCGAGCCACAATGTGGACACGCTTTCGTTTTCCCTTTTTCATCAGTGCTATCTTGAAGACCTGCCTGGCCCTTTCGCCGTCCAAGACTTTTGCTTCCTGCCGACCGAAAGAGCCCGGCAGCCCTATGGCAAGATCTAAAGGCTCCCAAAAGGCCATACTATGCCTGCCAACTTACCAGCCGCCCATTCAGGTGTTGTCGCCGACCGATCGTCCCCTGGACCTTCCGGACCGCCGACCAAGCAAACCCCGGCTCCCGCTTCTCCACTGCCTCGGATCCTGCCTCCGACAAGTGTCTCTTTCGCCTTGCAAGTCGACAGTCCCTGCTCTGCTTGGTCCCACCAGCGAGACAACCAATACTGCAGTGACTTCCCCGATCCAATGCAGTTAAGCTCCAGCATCTCTCACTGATATACTGGCACTTAAAAGCACCCTGCGTGCCGTGAACGATAGGTATTCCAACCTTAAACGCAAGTTACAGCACCATGCCACATGTGGAAAGCCCAAGCTCACTTGGACCTTAATTTGCCGCTAGACCTATCGTCTCATTCCTCCCAGCGTTCAGCAGTGCCGACCGGGCATTGAAGCCACTCACTTTCAAGGGGTGAAGTCCCATCTCATTGATCGTGCCATTCGCGATTTCCATTACCGGCAAAAATCAAGAGATCCTCCAGTTTCTGCAACACCATCGATCAAGTTAACCAACTCTAAAGACTGGGTCGCAACTGCCTCGACCGAATCCAGCCGCAAACGATCTCACTCGTCGCATTGCCTTTCATCAAAGAAACATCGGTCCCCTCCAGCGACTATGCAGCGCTTTCCCTTGCACCGGCCGCTTACTCCATCTGCCCGTTCAGTAACGCATCAACAACCGCCTCCACGCTTAGACGAGGAAAGAGACCTTGATTCCACCTCAGTCTGGCAACGACAGATGCATCCTGACCTTCCTTTCGTCAAACCGAACAAAAGGGACTCATTAGCTCATTTTCAAGACAACCCCCAAGAGGACGATGGACCCATCCAACATCCCTCTTTCAGACGTCCTGAAGACCACGGAAGACACAGTCCCTGACTGCTTCTTGTCCAAGCCGTCTTCTTCCGGACGTGCCCCAATCATTAATCATGGCTTACGACAGGGATCGGCATCGGTCTGCATGATCGCAACCTTAAACAACGGGCCGTGTTTGGCCAATCGACCACGCTTCTAACAAACCACCTACAGAATGGTGGCATTCTCCTCGTCAAAGCCGAGCCACTCGAGCTCGATAAAGAACCACCTCCTCCACGACCTGGTCGTGAAACGTGGTTCTTTAAACCTTTCGGTGACGGCTCGGCCAACGCAAGGAACTTCGACACCTATCTGCAATCTGAATTTCTCGCTGCTGAAACGAAAATGGACTTTGTGACGGCCGGCTCATTACCTCCTGAAGAAAGGATCCAATCCATGAGGATACTGGCAGTGGGGTCACACAGTCACACATACCGACCTCATCTTCAGCGTCACCCGTACATGAGGGGCCCCAGAGAAAACCATGACCTCAGTCTTGTTCTGCGACAGCGACAGCCCTCTGTCGGCCAAGAGGGCCTGACCTCTGGCCACAATGGCCTCCCACGCCGCCAGGAGGGAGGACAGATCCCTCCCCACCATCCATACCACGACGTCATCGGTATAGGCCACCACATTGGAGCTGAGGGCAAGCTCCACCAAGACCTCATTAATTGCCACTGCGAAAAGCAGAGGACTCAGGCAGCTGCCGTGCGGCAGGCTACGATCCGTATCCCTGACTCTCGACCAGTGACCATCCACTCTGGTGGCGTACCTCCTATTACACAGAAGACCAAGGCTAGCACGCCCCATGCGCCTAAAAGATGCCTCGACCCAGTCCAGATCAACTGTATCATACACGGCTTTGATGTCTAAGAACACCGCCACGATGACATCCCCGCTCATCCAGGCCTCCCGGATGCTGGACTCCAGGAGCAAGACTGAGCGCCCCTGTGTTTGCGAAAACCGTACTGCCTGTCGAAGAGCCAATTGCCACCCTCCAAGTGCAATTCCAGACGCCTAGCCAACATGCTCTCATAAACTTTACGAACGCATGACAGCAGGGCAATAGGCCGGCAACTAACAACAGAGGACCGGGCCTTCCCTCTGCCCAGCACAGGCGTCAGAATGGAAAACCGCCAGGCACTCGGCACCGGCGCCCCATCATGACTGCAGGAAGGCCAGCAGATCCTGGCGGGCCTCGGGACCCATGTTCACCAGTTGCCGATACGATACCCTGTCGATCCCCGGGGCACCCCCGATCTTGCAGGACGCAAGGGCCGCATCCAGCTCCGAGCCCATTAGAAGGCAATCAAGGGGAGCAACACCCACTTCACCCACCCCAGAAGCCGGCTGAAGATCAGGACGGGGGGGGGGGGGGCGTTTGCTGCGGTGCCTAACAATTCTTGGAGCACATGTAATGTATTACGAACTTTCGCCCGAACAGTTCATCTTCTTACATTATAAAACAAAGTCTCATAGCAGAAATGAAGCAACCGCAACGACGACCCCCGGAAGGGGAACAATGAATACGTGCCAGTGTGTCAGTTCTTTTGCTTGAAGTTGAAACTGGGACGTTGTATCCCTGAAAAGAAGTTGAAATTGCCACATTGTTTGCCTCTACTAACAATTTGCTCTGCGCGGGAAGGAAACGAAGAGGAGAGGGGCAGGACGGGAGAGGGGAGGGAGAAGATTGGCGGAAAGGAGGAGTGTTACACAAACAAAAATTGATTGTTGCATTGAACGATCAGGCAGCACCGAGCAAATATTGGGAAACAAACACGGATCAAACAAATCCCCGGGCGAAGCCTGGTACATGCTAGTTGTTGATGGGTAAAATGAAAGAATCCTTGTTTCAGCTAAATGAATACAGTTTTAAAATAAACTGAGCTACGTTTTAAATTTCGAGGCCTTCGTGGATGCAGGCTTTCAGAGCTGAGCGGAATTGTTTCATAAGTAGCAACAATTATTACCCCAATGTGCCCTCTTCTGTTGTTAAAGATAACACACATGAATTGTTTCAAAGTTAACGGAAACAATCACGGAGATTAACATACAGCAGGTGCTTGCATACTGAATGCTGACTTGCTCAGTGATAGCATTTTTTTAAGGATTCAATAAAACACAGGTATAAGTGTTTTTTGGGGCTGCGCCAAAATTTTCACGAAATGTCCTGTTAACGTTTAGTTGCATGAATTAATTTCGGATACTTTTTTTAAGGATTGTATGGGTCTGTAGTGGGATTGGAACCATCATTTGCTTTCTTTGGACACGAGGGGAGGGGAAGGGGAAATCACAATAAGTGCTTACTGGATGTGCGCATCAATCAGAAGGGGGAATACGGGAAGGTGCCGGAAGGGGATGGGTGTTTTTTTGGAGGTAATAAATATCTAACCGAACACAAGTGGAGCTGGGGAGAAAGGCAGGGAGGTATACAGACCCGCCACTGCTGGAGGGTGATGGTGGGGGTGGGGGGGGGGGGGGG
>JAHWFP010189683.1:112112-145359 GCA_023313725.1 Lithobius niger | reverse complement strand
GCTTTTCCAGATTTTTTATTTAGGCAGATTTTAGACAATTATCCCATTAGACGATTTTCCAGTTAGACGTTCGTCCGACGCCCCGCTGCTGCCGATGGACAGAGTCCTGGACTCCAAACTAAATGTTGGCAGGCTCGAATCCCTTTCCAGCTTACGCACACGGAGTAAATAAAAACATATTAGGTTCAGAATCGACCCTATACCTCGGGTTCAAGTTGAAATAAAAATTGTGCACGATGCAGGAATACAGCTTTCATAATTCTTGATAATTAAGTTTAATACTGGTAATCCCATTCTAGATCACAAATTTCGAGACATATTATTTCGGTTGTACACGATAAACTGCAAGCGAACTTCCACTCTGTAGGTAAAAAAAAAAAATACTCAGTTACACACATCACACAAAGCCAGAAAACTAACTGTATTGCGATCAAAATACAGTGGTCGTACGTTTCCATCGGCGAAGGACCGGGGAGGGGGTTAAACAGGACGGAAAGACAAATGGGCTCGAAAAGTAATAAGTACAGATGCAAACCTATTTACGTTGCCCGCCTTAGAGAAGAAAATTTTGATTTATCCCACTGCTGTCCGTCACAAGTTTTGTTTTGTACAGTTTCGCTGGACATTTTTGCAATGTAAATGGGATGGACCGACAAAAAAAAAAGAATACTAGCCAATAAAATGGCCAAATCAGCTTTCAATTTTGCTATCAACGCAAATTTATGTGAAGTTAGTGGGGGACAGGAAGAAGCTTCCACTCCCCAGTCGGTACGGCTCTTCTGGTAAATCAAGAGAAATTTAGTTGCGCTTTATGGTTAAGAAATAGAAATAGCCAAAAAATTATAATCGAACCATAGCATTATTTTTTTTTTAAATTTAATTATTATTATTTTATCTTTTAGTTAATATTATATTTATTACATTAGTACTTTTAGTAGAATTGGAACTTTTTTAGTACTTCCCGTCTAGCTTTTCATTCAATAGCGATAAGAGTAAATTGCAGGCGTCCGTTTTTACCGTGCTCGTGAAAAAAAGCTTGTGGAATAAAAAATATCCTCTTTCCCCCCTCCCCCCAACCAAAAAAAATTGGATGACTTTTTTTTTCTTTGTAGTGTTGTTTTTGTAGAGTTCGTTGGTTCAGTTGCCTTACCTCGACTTTCATCTGAGGAAAGCTAAGCAGTTTCACCAGGAAGCGTAATTTTTTCGTAGGGTTATTTTAGCAGGATTTTTAGCCATGTAGAAAGAGAACAAACCTCTTGGCTAGGGGATGTGCGAAAAGCACGCGAAGCATTGTGCTGCACACAAGTTTACTCTGAAACACAGATTTTCACCTTCTAATTTCGTTGCCAGTGTATCCTAGGGAACGCTTTGGAATGTGATAAACGTATCCATCTTTTACCTGGGGCTTGATGGGGCAGAAACTGGAGCATCTGTTGTTCGTTCCCTTAGAGAGCCGCGGGGGCCGGGGGGGGGGGGGGGGTATAGAAGTCCCAGAAAAAAAAAAGATGGAAAATAAACCGATGGAAAAAATTCTCGAAGAATAAGCCGATGGAAAAAATTCTTGAAAAAAAAGCTGATAAAAAAACCTGCTGAAAAATTCCGCGGAAAAAAGCCATAAATAAAGGCGACGGGGAACATAAAAAATATTGCTTAAATGTAGTTACGGTATGTGGTATTCATCATTCACTCATCAGCAGCAGTGCTGCTGGATCGAGGTTAACTTAATTACTTTCGGAATGGAGATTTCCCGTTTCACAGAATCCCGTTTCGCATACAATAAAACGGATTAAATTAAATTTTACTGCGAAACGGGAATTCCCGTTTTTTAGAATCAAGTTTAGCAGAATCAAAATATTCTTTAAAAATGTAACGTTGGAAAACTTTACTGCATTCCTAATTGGAAGGAATATGGGGTTAGTTGCGGTTTCTGATGCGTGTTTAGCCACAGCGATAGTGTTGTTTCATTTTTAATTTACCGCTATTTTCTTTATATTGCTCGAAGATTCTACGATGCTATATCTAGGAGTTGATGAGGTGAAAAGGCACCTTTAACATAAGACAAAAATTCTTTAAACTTTTAGGGTCGTAGACACGCGTCTAATGAGCCTGCCTAAAATGTGCCTCTGTTTATAAGATAATTTCTTTTCGAAATTTTGTTCCGTAATTGCTCGTTAATTTCATTGGTATTAGTTTTTTACAACCTATTCTTTTTTTATTTTTTTTTTACTATTTTTGTTTATATGAAAAAAAAAACTAAACGTTTCAGTTTTGGTAATGCCTATAAACAATGTGTTGCTAGTGTCCACATTTTGTGGTATATGTTATTTTTTTTCTTTTCTGACTTTCTGACTTTGCCGATTGGTTTCAAAATGACTTCTTTATCAAGGCAAATGTAATCAAGTCCGCTATTGTTTTTGTTCATACAAATCGATACACATGATCAATACAATACGCTTTGTGTTATTTTATTTCACTTCCTCTCTTGTTTAGTTTTGTACGATGTGTGTGTTGGACAAGGTTGACGAGTAATAGTGCTTAATTCCTCGTAATTAATTGATTTAAGAGACAGCTATCAGTAGATGTGTGAAGGGGCTGTCATTCTCCTGCTTTTAAACTATTTTTGAAGAGCATGCTGAGTATTTAACATTAAATGATGATCAATTTATTGCAGAGATTTTTTGCACAGCATCAGTTTACGATTTTTAATCAATCCTAATTATCTTTAAATCAATGTATACATTTACGTAAGTTCTTTGTATTTTTTTCTAGTTGTATGCTCCCAAGCGACTCTAGCCAAGAAGGCTGTCACCTGAACGGTTATTAGAGGATTAGCGTCCGCCCGCGATTACAGAAAGTGGAGCGGGAGTTGGGGACAAAGAATACAACCCTTTCTGTGCCTGAGGCGATGCTTTAGAAGAAAGTTTATAGGGATAGCGAGCAAGCATTCCTTTCTTGGTGTTGGTTTCAATTTTCTCCACTAGATGTCGGTAATTGCAGATATCTGTAATTGAATTACAGATATCTATAAATGGCGCGTATTTGCAGATATCTTGAAATGAATTACAGATATCTTTAAATGAATTACAGATATCTTTAAATGAATTACAGATATCTATAATTGAATTACAGATATCTGTAATTCATTTAAAGATATCTGTAAATACGTGCCATTTATAGATATCTGTAATTCAATTACAGATATCTGTAATTCATTTAAAGATATCTGTAATTAATTTAAAGATATCTGCAATTCATTTAAAGATATCTGTAATTCATTTAAAGATATCTGTAATTCGCGGTATTTAAAGATATCTGTAATTGAATTGCAGATATCTGTAAATGAATTACAGATATCTTTAAATGAATTACAGATATCTGTAATTGAATTAGAGATATCTGTAATTCTGCAATAAAAGACGGAATGGCTTGCCATATGCACGTGCTATGCATTTCAAACTTTCATGTAAAACTGTTCATAATTGATGGGTAAAATGAAAGACCCCGTGGTCAGCTAAACCAGTATAGTTTTAAACCAACTAAGCTATGCTAAGCTGTTAATGCTGAAATGGTTTATTTGTTCCGTAGATGCAGGCTTTTTGAGCTGAGCTGAATTGTTTCAAAGTAAGCAGCAACAATCATTGATACGATTTGACTGATTTATTACGGAGCTCTAGCCAACCATCATCAATTATTGATACTGAAAGGGTTTCAAAGGGTTTAACGAGCGTTAACCACTCCAGGTCATCTGCCCGAAGCCCTAAGGCCCTATGTATTAATAGTCGGTAAAAGAACAACAATTAAAATTGCAACAATTACAACGCCACTGTGCCTCATTTTGTTGCAGAATGTGATATTGTCGACGTTTTGACTTTCGTTGATGAGCGGAGTTACTTGCTTACTACATGCTGAGTTTCTCAGTGGTTGGGTATTTTTTAGACTTCAATCAAACTTCATTCTGACTCTACCGGGGCTATGTCCCGACATCTGGCCAGGGAGGGATGAGAAGGTGAAGCCAATGCACGCGTCAACTTTCATTTCATTAGGTCTTCTGACGTTCAAAATCGGTTTCTTAAAGTCTATGGAAATTAACATTACTTCCGGGCCACTAGTAGATAGCTAGCTAGCCCACAGAAAATCAACGATCTTTGGTAGCAATTTTTTTCTAGAAAGAATCGTCCGACGAACCAAAACCGTTGCCCTACATTACAGGGACGTAATGCCCGATTGTCCAACAGATTTGCAGCCGTTTTTGTTGCATGTAAGTATTTTGTAAGCTGCTGGTTGTAGTCTATAAAACATTTGCTCCAGATAAAGACACATGCTTACGCTTGCCGCCTTCATGCAACAAATGAAATGAAATTTATTGTCAGAGCTGTGGCCCTAGGCCGCACGATCTATTACAAATACTACAAAATAACTCAACTATACTGAATACTACAACACAACAACTAAGAACTGGCAACTTACAACTCATTACACCGCCATCCCATGAACCCCCCTGTCCTCTTCCCAATCACCAGCATACATCAACTCCAGCCCCAGCAGGGGCGCACTGGCAGCAACTTGGCCCACCGGCCCAGCCAACGTAAATGTCCACCTAACCCAAGTTTCACAAAACAAATGTCTTCAAACACAAAAAAAGAGTCCAATGTTCTGCATCACGTTGCTGTATTTTTCTGACTTTTGTTTTTTACTTCACAAATTTCCTTTCACTCCCCCCTCCCCCCTCCCAACCAATAAAAGAAAATAATAAATGGTTTCCCACGTGGCCTGAAGCCGTTTTACACATAATTGTTAAGTAAATTATTTATTCGTATTTTATTGATTTAAAACGTTCTACCCAATGTACAATAGTCGAAATGGTTTATAAGAAATAACTCGTATAAATGATTCTTAAGCAACTTTTTCCTTTACGCAGCACTAACCTTTTAACTGCCTCGTTGCCGTACAGCTACGTCTCACTGGGCAATCGAAAAAGTCCAAACGCGCGCCCAGGGGTCCCAGAACCCCAAACATGTCAGGCAAGCATCAGTGGTTAGCGTCGTCGTCTCCAAACCAACTGGATGCCGGATCGAATCCCGCGACTGACTCAGAAAAACTAGTCATAGGAGCCAGTTTGCCAGTTAAAGGGTTAAACGTCAAAACAGTAACGCATGCATGCCATTTTTACAAATTTCAGTTGTTTCTGCAGCTTCCTTTTTTTTTTTTTAGAAGTAGCGTACACCGTATGCATTTTGCTTTGAGTCAGAGGGCTGAAAACATAAACTCAAAACTAAAATGGAAAAAAAAAAGGAGTAGTGTTGTTACATTATGTATCAGTAAAATCCTTGTCGAAATTGAAAGGCAAAACTAATAAAAACGGGTCATTCGAAAACTGTGGCGCGCGCCGTGTCGCGTCACAAAAAAACACTGACCAAACTAGAAGAAAAAGTCATTTTTGAACCTCAAAAAACGCACTTTCAACAGTCAAAATTCTAAAAAAGTCTCAGCTTCTCAACCCCCCCCCCCCCCCATGATATGAGTATTTACAAGGTTTTGAAGCTATTAGTGCCAATACTGCAAGTATACAGGGTGTCAGAAAAGTCATGGTTATAACTTACATGGTATGTGTACTCATCCAGACGAACAAAAAAGTCCATATAAACATAGGTCCGGAATCTACCGGTTTCCAAGATCCAGTTACCTTTGTCCCACAAAACACACACATTTTCACTCAACGTTCAGGGGAAGCGAGCTAAATTCAGAAACATAATAAACAATGTATCTTAAAGACAAGTGAAAAATCCCCACTTCATGAGCTGTGCCCATACATTACCCATGTGTTGAGCACAAGTACATCTCACAATTACAGTGTCTGGTTATGTGTTTGTACGTATTGCCAGAGCACAATGGCTGTTAACCATACCAATCAAGAGATGGCCGACATGCATTTCATGTATGGCCGGGCCAATGGAAACGCAGCGGAAGCTGCATGGTTGTACGCTGAGACCTATCCAAACAGAAGGCATCCAGACCGTCGTATGTTTGCAACGATCCACTCACGTCTGTGTGAGCGTGGCTCATTCGAGGTCGCTCCACGAGAGGGAAGACCAAGAACGGTCTGAACTCCTAAACTGGAAGAGCGAGTGCTACGGAGAGTCGACGAGATCCTGGGAACGAGCACACGACGGATTGCCGCAGCAGAAAATGTAAACCATGATGTTGTCTGGAGAATCCTCCATGAACAATTGCTGCGTCCGTACCACCTGCAGAGAGTGCAAGCCCTAGACGAAAACGACTATCCGGCACGGGCTGAATTCTGCCAGTGGCTGCATCAGCATTGCACTGCTAACTCTCTCTTCCTGCATAATGTGTTATTTACTGATGAAGCTGGATTTACCTGTGATGGAATTGTCAACTTCCATAACACCCATGTTTGGGCTGATGGAAATCCCCACGCGATCCTGCAATCACAGCATCAGCGTCGGTTCTCCATCAATGTGTGGGCTGGTATCGTAGGGGATGTTCTCATAGGGCCGCATGTTTTACCCAACAGGCTTGCTGGGGATTCACACCTCACCTTCCTGCGAGATGACCTACCTGGCCTAATCGAAAATGTCCCACTCATGACACGTCAGATGATGTGGCTCATGCACGATGGGGCACCAGAACACTTCCAGCTTGCTGTCAGGCAACACCTCAATGAACTGTTTGGAGAGGCCATGGCCTCCCCGATCACCAGACCTGAACCCATTGGACTTTTGCATCTGGAGCTACATGAAGGGACTCGTGTATTCAAGAAACATTGAAACCGAGGCACAACTGAGGCAACAAGTTGAAGCTGCATTTCAGCAAGTGAGGCAAAACCAAGGACTATGCGAGAGAATCCGTGCATCCCTTAGCAGAAGAGCGGAAGCATGCATCCAGGCAAATTGCGGCCACTTTGAACATCTGTTGTGATGTCGTGGAGATTCGCCCTGCATCTTTTCAGGATTCAACCAATACATCCTTACGTTCCCATAATTTTGTTTCCAGCGAGTTTTCGTTTTGTAGGTTTCTCAGGAAAAGAAACTAGTGACTTATCACGAATGGATCATGGCTGGATATGTCCTCACACCACTGACTTCACACACAGGGGCCAGTCACTTGATCCGAGAGCAGGCGGCGGGAGCAGCAGCGAGCAAGCAAGTTGGTGGTGGTGGTCTCTCGCTCCGCTCGTGCCGCACACTTCTCGGGTCAAGTTATTGGCCTCTGTGACTTCACACAACTAAATTCGTCTCTTGTGGGGCACGTACGGAGCATTTCGCATTGCTTAGACATTACTTATTTTTAAGCCTCCAGCGGGTGCCAGCATGGTGTGGCACTCTGAATGTAGTAGAGTGAATCCCAAAAGAGCGAAGTGTCTTGTGTGAACTGGCTTTCTTACAAAATACTAAGAAGATACTTCTACCGCTTTGAGGTAAAGGGGGTAAACACCACCGCTTATTTCCAGGCTGGGGATATTTCACTTGTCTTTAAGAGACATTGTTTTTTATGTTTCTGTATTTAGCAAGCTGCCCCTGAATGTTGGCTGAAAATGCGTGTGTTTTTGTGGGACAAAGGTCACTGGATCTTGAAAACCGGTCGATTCCGGACCTATGTTTATATGGACTTTTTTGTTCGTCTAGATGAGTACTACATACCATGTAAGTTATGACCATGACTTTTCTGACAACCTGTAGTTTGTATAATGAACTTTGTAGAAAAGCCTTGGCACCTGGTTTCTTGGCTTCTTCCGTCTTTCACTTGCTGACTATGGAATGGATGGGGGAAACAAGCAAGCAGTGTGTTCATCATACTTATTGTATAAATCTCGACAAGAGATGGGTGTAAGAAACATCGATGCATTATAGAACATTTCTAACCCAACATGTCTTTTCGTTAAAAACGAGATACGTTTTCCGTACAGCTAATGGTAACCGTCGGTGCGGAGTGATACTTACTTAATTCGGCTACAGCTTTGACTGTCTGGCTACAAAAAATCATCTGCAGACAGTCACAATAGGCTTCGCATTTTGGGGGGGGGGGGGGGGTCACATTATTTTTGGACCTTGAGTGGGGAGTCAAGATTTTTTCAGGGTCTCGAAGGGAGAGTCATCGAAAAATTTGGTGGTCACATTTTCATTTCCAACCCCAACCCTCCGCCATAAATAATGACCGGTCCCTTACTGGTATGTACAGAGAAAAAGAGGCAACAGCGCAGCCTATTAGTACTGCCCACTAGTGAAATGTTATCACGTGTGTCCGTCTAGTTATTGCTACCCTCGGCACACTTCACTGCTCCAAACAAAGCACACGCCCCTAAATTACGATATTTAATTAAATTTTCTGCTGCAAAACTTCTGAACTTCTGCTTCTTAAAGTTCTGACTAGTGCTTTACGGTCATAATGTTCACTGCTCGCGCAACAACATAAAACATGGTTAATTTTGTACATACATTTTACCGCGTGAAGGCCATAAAACTACTAAATTGTTAAAGTGTCACGATCACCGATTGAAAGTTCGCAGAATCTGGCAACATCTAGCGCTGTCTGCTATCTAGCACTTGCTTGCACCAAACGAAGAAATGCACAACGGCGTTTCTTTTAACGAAACTAAACAAGCCACGACCTCCTTAATTATTGAGTGAAAATTTGGTGCGTCCTCATGCACCTGGGAGCAAGCTGTAAAGATTAACAATATGACTGCCGCTAGATGGCGCCATGGTATTTTCGTTGGCTTTTCAATCGGCGATAGTGCCACTTTTGCAGACTGTCATTGTTAGTTACGTCCAGGTAAGAATTATTTCTAGAAAACATTGTTTTCCTATAGTATAGGTTGATCAATTAAAAAAATTTACCAACGATTTGTATGTTTACTTATGGTCCTAGTTTGTAATGTCTCACCAACATAATGGCAGAGATTAAAAAGTTAACTAGATATAACATCTTACTTCTTCCAGTACTACGCGGGACCCTAGCTTTAGCTTTTGACGCGCTCCCAGCCGTAGCCATGGTGCCAGAAGGAGAGAGGGACAATTTTGCTAGGTAAATCCCATCGGAAATTCCTAGGTTCTTTTACATGCCACAATCGACAAGAGCACGAGAAGTCACAGGGTCATTCTCTTCCCGAAAATGTTAGGTGTGGCTGAGGCCGGATTCGAACCCTGGACCTATGGCACATGAGACGGTCATGCTAACCATTAGGCCACCTTGCCCCAATGCAGGACCCTAGCGGTAGTTGCGGCTACTAATACTTCTGATAATGCTTTGCCTTCGCGCTGCTTCAAAGGCAAAGCGTTATCAGAAGTAATAGTGGCCGCAGCTACCTCTGGAGCTCCGCGTAGAACTGGAAGAAGTGAGATCGCTTTAAAACAACTTAGTAATAGTTATTGCTTCTAACCAATAACTGTTTTAAACCACGGTTGGAACGTCGAGCTAACTCGTATCGTTTGTTTTTTGTGAAAATATCTCGATATGAATGAAGTTCATTCCATTTTATTTTATGGAGGGTGGAGTGGTTGGTAGACCGACGAGTCCTTTGCGTCCGTTTGTGGGGGGCGTGGGTGGGAAGGAGACGAAGCGTCGTTTCGCCGTATTTCACGCTAGCCAGCTCGCTTGTGTTTTCGAAGCTTTTCGGTGTGATAGAACTTCGATAAGAGGCCGCAGGGATAGAATGACATTCTAGGAATGTATGTAATTCATTTTGAGTGTTTGTAGTTTAAGAATTGTTTAAAAAATACAGTAATAGGGTATAGGTATGAATGAAGGTCATTGCATTTTACTTTGTGGAGGGAGGGGTGGGGGTAGTTAACGCAGAGTGAATAGATTAGTTACGGGCCTGACATAATTATACGAGTTTGCAGGGATGGGATTTCATTCCTTTTAAGTAATTGGTTTGGCACGTTTTTATTGCGTGCAAAACCAATAAAACCCAATAAAAACCAATAATTGGTTTTTTTTTGCACGCTGTATTTGGTTGTTAGTGTGTGCGTTCCCGGTCACATGATCCGGAAGTGTCAAAAGTGTGGGTTATCGGCAATTGATATGACGCACTTTGCGATGACGCACACTTCCGGTGTTGAACAGAAATTTAGCATGGCATTGAGTTAGCGTGACGTCACAGCTGTGGTTTAAGAATTAAATAGGCCTACGGTTGTAGACATTATGAATGTAATTTACTCGTTGAGTTAAGTTTTAATTTTATTTCTTTCTCCAAAGAAATTATTGCAAGAATGCCGTACCGTGCACACGCTACTGTAGCTTTTTGACGCGCACCCATCGTTAGCCATGGTTGCCGAAGGAGAGAGGGTCAATTTTGCTAGGTAAATCCTATCGGAAATCCTAGGTTCTTTTACATGCCACAATAGACATCACAGGGCTCTTTTTCTGCCCGAAAATGCCATGGGTGGTTGAGGCCGGATTCGTACCCGGGATCTCTGGCACAGGAGACGGTCATGCTAACCATCAGGCCACCTTGCCCCATCGTGCACACGCTACTATTATACTAAGAAAGAAAATTGCTAAATATTTACTTCCCAGAAAAAAAGAAAAAAAACAGTTTTCAACCAGCCACGCTCTGCTTTTCTACTTGTTACGCGCCTCGTTGCTGAGCAACAACGATTGCGAACGGACTAATTTTTCGCCTATCAGCATCAGGGGGTGGAAAGATAATCACTGTCCTGCTTACCAGCGCCCTAACCAGAGTACTGTTTTATTAGAAACAAATGCGACGAGTTTCGTGTTATAAGACCAGGGATTACTTCCCCCCTTCCCAAAACCACCCCAATTTTCGCACAAGTTTTTTAAAAAAAAGAACAAAAGGACAAACCAATTAAACACCGTTTGTCACCAAAAAGGGAGTAGTATTCTTTTTACTACCATAAAATGTAACAAAACAAAAAAAGACTCAAGTGCCCCCTCCCCCCTCCCCCCCCAACCAGTTGGCCCACCGGCCAATGGCCGTTGGGGCACTATTGTCAGTCCGCCCCTGACACCAGTCATTCATGCAACAACAACAATACAATATCAACAAGAATTTCATAAAGAAATACACAAACTGCTTATGCAAAAAATTGCAACATTATTATTTTCATAGACGAAAGGCGAAGCTCTCTATTGGGCTAAAGTTTACATTAGGCACATACTCGATATCCTTACGATATTGATTCCAAATGGCTCCAACACCTTCCTAAATACAGACAGTTGGTTTTAGAGCGCGGTAATGTGTTAAAGCAACATACCGCCTGCCTCACAACACCCACGCGACGATCACATCCGCGTATTTACCGCAGCTAAGGTCAACTGAAACCGTAGCTTCGTTCCTCGCAGTGAAAAACACAGCTACTGTCTCAATTGGCATTGCACCTAATAGTCCTGCCACCGTGAACCCATTGATGGTGTCGTCAAAAACTGGAATGATTCTTGTATTTTAAAATCACAAATAGTGTTCTTAATTTTTGTATTTTAACTTTGCTTTAAAATTAATTGAGCCCAAAAACGTTAGTTCCCCCATAATATAAAACGGCGATTTTAATTTTTGCAAAAACCAGTGTTCCTTTTAAACCTTGTAAAAAGATCCTGGGATAGGACTAAGTATCCTCTGGAGGTGTATTTCCTCAAAACTGTAGATGTATTTTCTCACCGGAGGTGTATTTCCTCAAACTTGATGCATTTATACCGCGTATTCTTGCAATTTTGATTACAGTGCTTGGCAGTTCAAGTTATTGGCATATCTTGTTTGCACTAACCTTTCTGTTTTAGCTTCTATTGTGGAGTTCAACAGAAACCCCAATAGAATCTCCTTGATGGGGAACTGTAAAGAAGGCCCGAGTTCTTCACCCGATTTGAGAGGATACCTCAACTCAAACTATCAACAACCTGGGGGAAACTTCGTTTACGGCAACGAACAATTTTTTTTTCTTGGCGCCTCGGCCGTGAAAAACCCCAACTTCAACAACCTGTAACTTCGTGAAAAATGGTCCGATTCGTCTCAACTTTGAAACTCTTAATAGCCACGAACTTTATCTGCATTCCCCCGGAAACATATCCCGTAAATTCCATCTAGAAGTCATTCTACCGCAGTTTTTTAAAACGCACGAAACCGATGCCGAAATTACCGTAGCGCACGAGACGCCATTTTTCTCAACTTGTAAAAATTGTATTTACTTTTATTTTTTCACTTAGGCATAAAGCCAAAGACATTAGCTTAGTGTTTGTTAGGAGAGGCTTCCTCTACGAAGGTTCTTAACCTCATATTTAATTGTACACTTTGTTTTGATATTTCTTAAGTAGATTTAAGGATCTAAGATGCACTTGAGAAATGTCCGACATCCAAAATCCAATTTTGCGGCTGCAAATATTGTTTAACTTACTTAAAATGCGTTTTAGCATCTGCTGGTAACTTTAACCTTTTATTTTTATAATAATCTTTTAACGTAATCTTTTGTCATCACCACTACCAGAGCTTAGGCAACATAATAACTTACGAATTTTCCCGGACACGTTTTTTTCTATTTCAACTTAATGCCCTTTTCGGCGAAGGAAAGCCAAGCTGAAACAATACGCAACAATGTAAAAACCCATTGTTGCCGGGAAAGCCCGCACTTTCATCTGAAAAACAGCCTATTTTAACAACAAAAAAAAAAAGGTTGGCGTAGCAAAGCACTACATTACAATGCCGTTACATTTACAAAAGATTACGTAATGATTGTAAAATGGTTACAGTTTTTATTCACCAAATGTTTGACCGGGTTTTCATTTGTAACACTCCGGCCTGATACATTTGCTACGACGTTCAAAATTCCGATGATATTTGCTTGCATACCACGGCTACTGTTCTTGTACTGTTGTAAGAATTTCAAGTTACGGTGGCCAGTGTTGTTTGCAAAATGAGCTGCTCTTACGTTGGGTCGATACAAAGTTGTTGCTGACACGAATGTTGTGATTGCTTAATTAGCCATCCAACTTAGCAATTGGCATCTGTTGCAACATTTTTGACGATATTGCCCGGAACATTTTTACCCACGGGGTGGTTGTAATACAAAATGTTATTACTGTATTTCTTTTTGGGGCAAAAATACACAATCTCAGTATTTGCATGTTCGGGCCAATAATTTTGACATTCTGTGCACGTTGCCAGGACAACGAGAAGGATTGTCGGGAAGAGAAAATGCTTTGACTCTCTTTGGTTGCACTTTTATATGTTTTAAATAAATAAGCACAAATTCCTGTAAATTACATGAAGGAAAGAGGAAAACAAGCCAAACAGCGAAAATAATACACTAGAATTAACGTAGTGCATTAAGCCACCTTTGGAGTGGCATGACCCGGATTCAAACTAGCAATCCAATTCGTCCCTCGATCACATAGCTGTTCGGCTTGTTTTCTTCTTTCCTTTTATGTGTTTTAACCCACGTTGATTTATTTTTGAAACGTTTAATATGTATTCAAGGTATTCTCGCCCATTTTCATTTGACCTGCCAAAAGTTTGTTGTCTTTGTGTGAAAGTTCTGTCCTCATTTTTGACACGCAACGCACAAACATGCACATCGAAAAGTACAAACAGGAAATACGATAAGGCATTTTGATCATCAGTAGCCTACCAAGAATTTTTAGTTTCCCGCAACACGTTCAACTATTTTCGAATCTTTACCAATAATGTAAAACAATGGCCCGTTATTTCAAGAACATAACAATACCACGTTCTTTCAAAGCATAGAACGTCTGCCAACAATAGCCGACAATGGGAACGAGCTCTTCGCCGTAATGGGCATTAAGTCGGATAATAACCGAAAACCTTGTGCATTCCTAAACAATGGCCCTCGGGACGCTGCGCGCCCTCGGGCATTGTTTAGGAATGCCCGCGGTTTTCGGTCATTATCCTTTACTTAGTTGTTCCTAGCAAACCGACTTGGCTATCTATCTGCCAAAGTAAACCTGGCTTCCCAATGTTTATAACCGAATTTATTGAGACCTTTCCTTCAATAGTCGCGATGCATAACATCGTGGTTCAATAAGAAAACAATCCGTAGTTATTAAAGGCCTTTAATACACGTTCCAAACAATGAGTATAACTCAATTGACCTCTTTCTATCACTCAGTTCCATAGTTGTGCCTTCAAACGGCGCCAAGCAAAAAGCCTTTGCTCTGCCGAATTTTCCATTGTTCTCCGAGCCCTCCGCCAATCAGACCCCGTAGCTCTCCTGCCCGTCCGCGCATACTTCACAAAGCCCCCGCTCACCTCACTCGTTAGCACACGCTCAGCAGATCTCAAAGCTAGAGGTGACTACGCCAGTCGGTATAGGAGATGTCCCGTCCGAATGTTGCCATGCCGGGCAAAGGTAGTTGGTTCGTATTAGACTAGTGTTAGTTTAGAAAATGTAATTTTGGAAAACTCATTCGAAATTTTAGTTTTAAATAAACCTAACCTTAGCTTTGAGGGAATTATGGAGGTGACGTCATAGTCGGCATTCTTGGTCCCCCACCACCATAACGTCAGGGTTCACGGTTCCTTACTAAAAACCAGCATTTTTTCCCCGTGTTTATTATTAATCAACTTAATCTAAACACTTAAATCTGCAAGCGATGACATATTTGCTGAAGCCGAGACTTCAATGGTGGACTCCCAAATATTAAGGATCTAACAGATTTGAAGATTTGATTCTAGGTCGGACTTAGAAAACATAGTCTTGGACTATTTTTGTGTAATTCCCGCAGTTTGCATTAAATAGATTTATTCCATGTAATTCCCGCGGTGTGCATGTATTAACGGGTTCCCGAGGTACCACAAACAGTTTCTAATCGAAATTGTATTTTTACTCTTCACCTTTAATGTGAAGTTTGAGTCGAATTTCATGTAAATTCTTGTGGATTTTTCCTGTTGTAAAAATCGCCGTGCTTTAATATGAAAGCTTTTCTTGTTTAACACTAGTTGATACTAAATGTAATTGTTTATATTTATCTGCATTTTAATAAACCACAGAGTTTGTAAAACGCCTGTTTTTCTGCTAGTTAGACTAAATGTAGAAGCTATAATACTTAAGAAAACCACTTAATATTTAAACTTAGAGCTGCATTTAGAAACAACCACCTGGTGGCAGCGAATACCCCCCTTTAAAGTTGTCTAGTTAGCCTACCGTATAGGACAATGACTCTCTGTTACCCATGCTGGGCGAGTAGTACATGTGTGCTGTTTTCCGTAAAAGTAAAAACCGCCACCAAACTAGAAGTTTAAAGATCAAAACCACATTGATGTCGGTGAAGTTACAAGCACCTTGAGAATCGTAGTTTCGGCCGCTACAATGTGGCGTCTAGGAGATTTTCTGTTGACTATTGTTAACTATATTTAAGAACGATCCGTCACTAAATGATGCAATGCACGCGTACAAAATCATGACGTTTCATCTCTGTGTGTACATCTACTAATTTTCTAATAATTACCATGAGATCTACAATATAATAGACTAATGCGGTAAAATTAAAATTAATTATTCCAATAGATTGCCGAAGCAAAATTATAAGACACTAGTCTAGACAATTATAAATCATGCTGGGGAGGCATGAGTATCACCAATTTGCAACCTCTCCTCAAAATGCAAAAACTAATTGTTAAAACCCTGGCTTTTCGTAAAATTAGGTCTCCCTCAATGCCACTCTTCCGCGAATTAAACGTTCTTCCACTTAGGTCTGTATATATTCACAAAATTGTTTGCTATTACCATAAGGCATCATTGTTTCATCCAGTTGCTAGCTGTCATTTTACTCGTGTTATGAGTGATCATAAGATGACTGTACCCAAGACTAATACAGAGGCTGCTCATAAATATTTTACCTACATAGCTCCAAAAATATATAACCAACTACCACTGTACATAAGAAAGAGTGTTAATGTGCATAGATTTGGCAAAGATCTCCGATCATGGCAGCTTGGTATGGACGAAGTAGAGAGTCTTACCAAAGTCTTGAAATAGGTGCTGTCGTAAAAAATAATTCTTGTATTATCATACTATGTTTACAATGTTTACTATCATTACCGAGTTTTTACCCCTTTTTTCCCAGCTGCCCTGCGCACGAGTGTTTCACTCAAGCAGGACTTTTGTTCCAAATGGTTGTTCTATATTTTTACCTGTACATTTGTATTTTTACTTACTCGCATACTTTTAAATCATTCAGATTGAATGTTAGTATCTCCCTGACAGCTACCATATATATTGTATAATTTGTTTTCTCCATGCGAACAATAAACTTTACTTCACTTCACTTCACTTCAATTGTGATTTTAAAATAGTTTTTGACGACACCATCAATGGGTTAACGGTGGCTGGACTATTAGGTGCAATGCCAATTGAAACAGTAGCTATGTTTTTCACTGCGAGGAACGAAGCTTCCGTCTCAGTTGACCTTAACTGTGGTAAATACGCGGATGTGATCGTCGCGTAGGTGTTGTGAGGCAGGCGGAAGGTTATAAGGCAGGTGGTATGTTGCTTTAAAACAACTTACAACAGTAGATTTTTAGCGCCACAATCCGTACATCTATACGGTGTTTGCGTTCGCTCGCAGGGCCGGCAGGGCACCTTATATTTTTTTCGTAAACAGTTTCGATAGGTGGGTTGTTATTGTCAGTTTCGTGTGGTTTTGTTGTTATTGTCAGTTAGGTTAGGTTAGGTAAGTTTGGGGTTTGGCATTTCATACTGGGACAGTTAATTGGTTAGGTTATGTTAATGATGATTTAATGAGTTTCCGCAATTTGGGATCAATTTGTAGTGCCTTCCGTGAAAATTAAAGGTAGTTTTTTTTTTCTCTTTATTCGAATTTCGAGCTATGTGCGTAAAGGGAATATGGGAAGAAAACGGGCTCTCGTCCGATTTTTTAATGGACTAAGAATTACCTGCTGAGTAATGTTTTCCTCTTCCATGTTTGGGGCAAACGTACCGTTCGGCCGTGGTGAAGGTCCAAAGTTAGCACCGCACCGCGCCAAAAATCATGAAACTGGGCGAAAGTTCGGCAAGTGAAACGCCAAACCCCAACCAGTTCATTACCTCAAGTGAACTACCAAAGCCGGTTCCTAACCTAACCTAACCGACAATAACAACAAAACCACACGAAACTGACAATAACAACCCACCTATCTGAACTGTTTACGGGAAAAAAATAATAGCTGGGAACATGGGAAGAAAACGGCCTCTCGTCCGTCATCGCAAAGAGTGCAGCTTTCATTAATTTCTGACGGCCAAACGAAGCCTTTGCCCAAAAAATTCTATAGGAAAATATTGTTCAGTTGATCATTTTACGTCATTCTAGCCCAACGAGAGACCAAACTGTGAGGAGCCCTTATTCTTCCCATAAGCCGCGTAAAGTAAAAGTGTTCTCTCTATTGTTTATTTTACTATCGAAAGTGATCGTGGACTGAATTTATAATTCTGCCTTTATTCCGTTAGCTACGCACCTAGTATGCACTATCCCGTTGCCTCACACGTTTGTCAAATTGATACTACAACAGACTGTTACACTAATTAATCGATCATACAATAATTACTTGATTAGCAGGAGCCACATAACTACCAGAATTGCCAATATGCGTAGAATCCTAGGACAGCGTTCCCGGCGAACCGTAAAGTAGCCGCTATTTTTTTCCAGTGGTTCGCCAATAGCCCAACAACAGATAAAATTTCGTTTTCCGTGCATGTTGTCAAAACCTGAAATAAGCTTGGCCAGTTCCGGTTCAACTTTTTTTTCATACAGAAACATAATTGGCAAAATATTTTAGTCAAGGACCTACAACCCTTCATATGCAAACGATTTAACCATAAACTATTCAATAACAACGCCTACAATTTGCTGGCACGTCTTCTAATCGAAATCATGAAAAATCGACTAATATTTCAGTCACTTCCCGCCAAACGCTAAAGGTGATAGGCATGACCCGTTCAAATAAATGACTGGAGTGGGACGAGACGTCATTAAACAATAGCTCACGGCGCAAGCCCCTTTTCTACCCGACTGTATCTAGACACACGCTAGTGTGTCGCCGCCAAGTAACAGTAGATCATCCCATTGTAGACATCCGATTGTTAAAAACTGATTGTTAATGTAAAAAGGCGGCTCACTAGCAGACATGTGTCTGTTAACTGTAAGCAACTGAAAGCATATTTTGGCATGTTGAGGATAAATCCCAATGCGACAGAAATGTTTCAAACTGTGGAAAATGTAAGGGAAAGGTTCAGAGACTAAGAAAAACTAAAATTTAAAGGATGAGTGTCCACCAATCATAGAGAAAAAGATGCGTCAATAACGTTGTTTTTATGTTACTGTCTAGCTAGCTAGCTAGCTAATAAGATTTTTCCCATGTTAAATCCCATATAGACTTTTTGCTTATGGCTAGCGCAAAATTGAGAAGGCCTACGTACCTGAATCTCTGCACACGGATGCATGGTGATCTGAGGATGGTCCTTTTGTTTATTTGGGGGTTGTAGGGGTCAGGACAAATGCGTGGGAGGGTTTTGAAATTCGCCACCAGCGAATTTATATTTCGTTTCTTTTCCAAGTTGCAACCAAAGATTTTAAGCAACAATGGGTTGAACAATCAAGACTGGTCCTTAGATTTATTGTAAAAACCTGGGCGAACTAAAAACTGAACTGTAACGAAGGACGTTGCCGTGGATAGCATAAGAATAAAGGGATGCAAGTTAGATGATGGTTACGCAACAATAAGTGCATACACGAGGAAAAGGGTGTTTTGTTAATAACCCCCCCAAAAAATGCTTCGCGTTCTGCTGTTTTAGTAACAGCGACCTTCGGGGGTTTCTGCATGACTAAATGTGAACGAAATCTTGAAAAATTAAGGGGAAGTTGCAGGGATAAACAAAACAACTGAAGGGTGTACGATGATTGAGTGAGCGAAGCGAATGAAATCAGCGATTGTTAGTGTGTGCAAATATGGGATTGAAGCATCTTAAACAGACGGTGTAACCTTATATACGTTCACAGTCCTATGAAAGTTGTGATATCCACCCAAAACCATAACTGGTAGAAAAACCCGCCAAGTTTCCAAAAACGGTCGGCCTTTGAAGGTAGTGATATCATTCCACCAGGGAAAGGCCGCCAAGGTTAATCCTATTAGCCAAGTTAACGTCACCGAATAATACTTTGGACGTTAAATGAAAACTTGAAGATTGCTACCGCTAGTAGCAATCTTCTAGTTTTCATTTAACTTTCGAACTATTAGTATGTGCGATTAACTTGGCTAATAGAATTAACCTTGGCGGCCTTTCCCTGGTGGAATGATATCACTACCTTCAAAGGCCGACCGTTTTTGGAAACTTGGCGGGTTTTTCTACCAGTTATGGTTTTGGGTGAATTTCTATAACTGCTTTATGAAATACACGCATAAGCAGTTAATTAAACCTCAACAGTCAACAACTTGGCGGCAACACGCGCGTCTTGATGCAGGACGGCAAGCCAAATGGAGCAACTGACATTTTAGCTTTAACACAGGAGAGTGACGTAAAATCATTACGATATCAAAAACCAAAACTGGTAAAAGAGGCCGCCAAGTTCCGGCCCTTCAAGGGAGTGATATCAACACACCAAAACATTCGCCAAGTTAATCGCACCGCTTAATAGTTCAAAGGCTAAATGAAAACTTGAACATTGTTACTTTCGGTAGCAATGTTCAAGTTTTCATTTAACGTCCAACGTATTATTCGGTGCGGTTAACTTGGTGAATGTTTTGGTGTGTTGATATCACCCCTTTGAAGATCCGAACCATTCGGAACTTGGCGGCCCCTTTTACCAGTTTTGTTTTTGATATGATATCACTCCTTTTTTTTTAAATTGTGTATTGACTCAACTTCACTACCGTGCAGATGTGTAATAAAGTGCCACGTCAACAAGAAATTGGTTTTCAACAATTTGCTTCTACCTTTTGCCTATAGGCCGAACCATTCTCAACTTAGTCACCTCTTTATAGGTTTTTGGTTTGTTTTTAATTATGTTGTAATTTGTTTTATTTAGTTAGTTTTGATATGACTCCTTCAAAGGGCCGAACCACTCTCAACTTGGTGGCCTCTTTACCAGTTTTTGGTTTTGTTTATTTTGCTTTGTATTTACAGTCGGTTTTTTTTTCTTGAAATGGACGTGAGTACAATTTCTTTGCAACGTTGTTTAGATAAAACACTAGCGTGTGTCTTGGCACGCACGTCAGTATACATGTTCTCATTGTCCGAACTTTGGGTGTCCAATGAGAGACGATGCCGACAATACTAACAATGGTTATAACAATATTTTCGTACTTACGCGCCCTCCGACGCCATCCCCATTACACCCCCAGGCTCCAAACTATAAAAGGTACGCAGTTCGTACCGTATTGCACCCATTCATCCAATTTCACAGCTGGAAGCCTTCTCGTTATCTCGGTATCGATGAATAATCACCCTATGGGATTTAACATGGGGATGAGCCGACTAGCTAGCTAGCTAGGTAGTAACTAGTAGTAACACATTTGCAACGTTATTGAGGGTCAGATTTTGCATTGAAAGCAGCTTAGCTGGCATTCCTACACGAGTTAATTTTTGCCAGGTGGGTCATTGCTCCCGATTTCAACACAATTTAAGCTTTTGTACCGCATTATTATTTTTCCCCAAGTACCTGAAATGTGCCCAACTATGCTTCAGGTTATAAGATACTGAGGCTATGGCGTCGCGCTACAATGGTTTACAATCTCGACAACTGAATTGATGTGATGTTTGTTGCCTAACTTGGCGCGACACACTAGCGTGTGGCTAGATATAAATCAATTTGTAATAAGGATAATGCTTCCTCTCACGTTCGGGTGAATTGTTGCCTCACCAGCATTGTTAGCATTTGCTTAATCTTCAGTCTACGCACAGGGCAGATGACCAGGAGTGGTTAACGCTCGTTAAACCCTTAAACCTTTTTTTTTTTTTCTTCAGTCTATGCCTTGCCTCTGGCGTTTGCTGATGGCATTGTTGCATAAAAACATTGATTAAAACTTTCCTTGTGTAGTTTCCTTGTGTAGTTTTTAAGTTAGTTTTTTAAGTTAGTTTTCAAGTTAGTTAGAGCACTTTAGATGGAGTGAGTGGCTTCCAGGCCGTGTAAACTCCTGTAGGGTAAATAAATAAATAAATTGATTAAAACAATATAAAAAAATAAAAAGGAGATACATGCTTGCGCGATCAAAGTGTGGATGGGAAACGCTTGGGTATCGGTTGTTTACCTTCATGCATCCCAAAGGGTGACGGGAGTTGCATGGGAAGCCCTGCTTACTCAAGTCCCCTTGCCGTGTCTTGTGGCGGGCGATTTTACCGCCCGTGGGGATCGACTCACTGCAACGCGAAGGGCCGCCATTTGGTTCAGTCTGTGCAGTCTAGAAATTTGGTTGTTGTACACAACAAGATGCCGACTTTTGTACGATGGCAGAGGGGTATGCTGCAAGAGTCCTCTTCCTCTGCTCATCCGAGATTGCGCAGACTTTTAGCTTTGCCATCTCGGATGACCTGCGAGGGAGTGATCATTTCCCGATTATGCTGCGCCCTGTCACTGTCGCATGTCGCCTGACCCCCGTCGGCCTGCGAGGGTGAACCGACGTCCTTGTGTTTCCGACGGCGTATTTGGTGAGTGACGTAAGCGTTACCTGCCGGCTGTTACACAGCACAAAGGTGCTACCAAATATTGTGGCGAAATCAGGTTTCGCATCTGAATCTGATGTACCATTCGACATGTTGGAGTACTGCTCGGCCTTGTCAAAGTGCAGGCTAAGCAGTGCTGCCGGGATTGATCGTGTGTCGTACAGCGATCTACGGTCCCTGTCAGAGCATGGCAGGATTGGTTTACTGACTCTCTTGCAAGAGTTCCTTGACGGAGCGTCTGTCCCACGGTCGTGGATGTTTACTGTCCTGGTGCCAGTTCACAAACGTGGAAGTGTCCGGTCGGACCTGCGTAACTATCGACCGATTGCACTGTTGTCCAGTGTGCGCAAGCTTTACGAGCGGATAGGGATGTTTTTAAAGTCAGCGGCTTGCAGGTCGCTTGGCCGCGGGGAACGCTTTCCCATTGAAATAACAAACGGGCAGCGTTTCCGCTTGCAAGCGAGTCGCAAGCCGCTGACTTTAAATACATCCCTGATGCTTGTATGCAGGCTGAGTTGGCATCTGGAATATTATCAGTGCTTATCGAGAGTTCAGTTTGGGGGGTACCGTCCAGGACGGAGTACGCAGGATGCAGTCCTCTTCCTTCTGACAAGTGTCACAGAAGCCTGGCTGGTCTCAAGGTTTGTCTGTGCTAGCAGTCTTTCTAGATATCCGTGCAGTATATGATACTGTTAGCATTGCTTGGGTGGAAGCAGCCATGGCGACTATGGGTGTAGGGCCCAAATTTGCGTCTGCTATTCTGTATTTGCTCGGGACTCGGTCCTTTGTCACCAGAATTAATGGGTACTGGTCAAGAGAAGCAGTCACGGATCGGGTACTGCCGCAGGCAACTGCTTTAGTACTGTGCTATTTGCGATTGCAATAAATGAGTAATTGAGTAAATAAAAAACAAAAAATCTTTTTTTCTAAACGGCGAAGCTCTTTTTTTGTTCAGTTAATTTATTAGTTGTTCATTTTAACACTTAAAATTTTGTGTGAAGCCTTATTACAGTCAGCAGCGATATTGTAGGATGGGAATATAAGGACTTTCAGACTTTTGATTTTAATGGTGAAAGGACAACAACTTATGTAATGCTAAATAAACAAACACCCGTCGTAGCGTTAATGTTTTAAATGTTTTAGCAAGGCTTTAAAATCTGCGCTTTTATTCACAAGCATATGTTGCAATAACAACTTTATGTATGTGTGAACTACTAGGTTTTAATCAACTTCAAAATAAATTTGCAGTATTTCGCATTTTGGAGCGTCGAAATGAGCCAAAACATTGCGAAGAAAAAAGACTTTTCCCCGTTAATGTTTACTTTTCTCAAACCATGTGTCTGTGAGCCTTTACTAATTTGCCTCTAGCCCCCCCCCCCCCGCCCCCTATTTCCCAAGTCCTACGTCCTTAATTAATTCACCGCTCCCACCTCCTTTGGTTCTCTTGTTTATTTTGTATGGTACTTTGACGGCGTGACCTTTTCTATTTTGCTGAAAAATGTTGCGTTATCGATGTTTTATTTTTCTGTTATTACTGTCTGTCATTTTCACTAACGACGTTACTGATGTTTTGTTGATGTTGATAGAGCGCAGTGTAGAGAGGAGATTGAACTTTAAAATTAATTCCTTGGGCACGACTAATATTTACAAATGAATAATGCAACCACTACATTCTAGCTACAGCCAAACATTGACTTTTGTAATAACGTTTTCGATTTCGGACGTGCATTCGAGCGTATTAATTCTTTTCATGGTGAATTAGGCGCACTAAACTCCTCTTCCCCCAACGCCATTCCCCCTCTCGCTCTCTTGTGCAACATCCAACTCACCTACAACTCACCACCTGCATCCGTTGGCTTTTCCTCTGTTCAGGTTGCATGGCATTATGGGAAATGTCTTCCAGCAATACGCGCCCTCTGTTGGAAATATTTGTTGTCGTCATGGTTACTGTAAACAACAACGACCGTCCGGCATCACACGCGACTCCGTACTGCTGGTTTAGCGTTAAGCAAATTGATTGGTATTATTGCCGATGTGGCTAACCCAAATAGGGGGTTAAATCCTGACACTTATAAAATAAGCCTACGTGTTACTTTCGTTCCTAAAAAACCAAACTATGAAAGATGTTCGAAAAGAAAACGATGTTGTGTGTGAAACCAATGATCAGAGACGCGTAGAATTTGATCAGTCTGTGTCGATGTCGACGAGTTCGAGACCCGGTCCCGGCGATTGGCCCAATCCCGAATCCACTGCCGGTAATGTGGCCGTACTTCAGCACGATGTACCCGGTCAAGGCTATTTTCCCGGCAGTTATGAATACAAGTATTCTCACCCGAAGTGGTTCAATGTTATGCATGGTCAGTACCATAATGCAACGCAGACCAAGCTCGCGTCGGAAAGGTAAGAAAGACAAATTTGTTCAGCTGGTTTTATAATTGTCGTTTTGAAAAGCTTGCAGTTATTAAAGAGGTAATTATCTAGATTAGGGGCACCACGCAAAAACACTTAATTTTTATACTAACCGACGCTACTTCATCCTAACACCATTTCGCATCACAAAATCCGGGGGAAACGTTTTTTTCCAACCATAAATGCACAGCTAAATGCATAAATGCGTCTGAAAATAGCACAGCTTCACATACAGCGTTGAGCGAGTGCCGCCATCTTCCTTCTCCGTTGCTTGCAAGCAAGAGGACCGCTCTAGAGATAAGAGAATAGCCAAACCCAAACAGTTCGTTACAAGTGAAACGTCAAACAGAAGCCGGTACCTGCCTAACCTAACAACAATACCACACCAAACGTGTGAACTGGAACGACAAAAGGAGTGTGTTTCGTCTGGTTTTGTTGTTGTCGTTTAGGTTAGGCAGGTACCGGCTTCTGTTCGGCGTTTCACTTGTAACGAACAGATTGAGGTTTGGCTATTCTCTTATCTCTAGAGCGGTCCTCTTGCTTACAAGCAACGGAGAAGGAAGATGGCGGCACTCGCTCAACGCTGTATGTGAAGCTGTGCTATTTTCAGACGCATTTACGATTGGAAAAAAACGTTTCCCCCGAATTTTGTGATGTGAAATGGTGTTAGGATGAAGAGTAGCGTCGGTTAGTATCAAAATTAAGTGATTTGGCGTGGTGCCCCTAATCTAGATAATTACCATTAAAGACACAATTCTAAGCCGCGTCTTGGCGTACATGGTACAGTGAGGAATTCAGCAATCCCTTCCCCCCTCCAAAAAAAGTGGGGAGTCCCTCCCCCCTTTGTGTAAAGGGGGGAATAATCCCCCCCCCCCCCCCTCCGGTCGGTCCCCGTCGGTAAACGGTGGACCTGCTTTACCAGTTGGTAAAAGGAGGACCTGAGCACCCCCATTATTAAAGGGATATACCTCCCAGCGCCATTTTTCTCGATCCTCCACATCAAGTACGGCCCCAAAGGTGTATTTCCTTACCGATAGTCTTTCCCTTGCTAAAAATCCTTTTTAAAATGTGGCGTCTTTGAGATTTTCTGTTGAATATAGAACTTTATTTACTAACGACCCGCCACTAAATCATGCATTGCGCGCGTACAATAATCATGACGTTTCATCTCTGCGTGTACATCTACTAATTTTTTAATAATTACCATGAGATCTAAAATCTAATAGACTAATGCGGTAAAAATTAAAATTAATTATTCCAATAGATCGCCGAAGCAAAATTATAAGACACTAGCTTAGAAAATTACAAATTGTGATTTTAAAATACGAGAATCACTCCGGTTTGTGACGACACGATCAATGGGTTCACGCTGGCTGGACTATTAGGCGCAATGCCAATTGAGACAGTTGCTACGTTTTGTTGCGAGGAACGAAGCTACCGTCTCAGTTGACCTTAGCTGTGGTAAATACGAGGATGTGATCGTCGCGTGGGTGTTGTGAGGCAGGCGGAAGGTTATAAGGCAAGCGGTATGTTGCTCTAAGGGGAGGTCTTGAGCCCCCTCATCGGTAAAGTGAGGACTTGACGACCTCCTCCGTTTCCTGGTCAAATGAGGACTTGACCCCTCTTACCTAGTAAAGTTAGGACTTGAGCCCCCTACCTGAAATATTGAGGACTTTGTTCCTCCCCTGCCACCGTCATCCAGAAAAGTGAGGACGTTGCCCTTTTACCCAATATAGTGAGGACTCTACCCCCCCCCCCCCCCCCGGGAAAGTGAGGACTTGAGCCCACTCTGCCAGAAAAAGCGAAGACTTTACTGCTCTTAACCCAATAAAGTGAAGACGTGTTGCCCATCCTCCAACGAAGGACGACTTGAGTACCCATTTTCCAGTGAAGGACGGAATCGAACTCCTTTCCCCTTCCCCCCGCCCCCCGGTGAAGGGTGGGCGGCTCCAAATCTAATGTTTTTCCCCCCAATCAAACTCGTTATTGGTGGCCCCCCCCCCCCCCCACCTGTAATTAAAAAAAAATTAATGGTACTGGTGCCATAAAATTGCCTATTAAAAAAGCTCTGGCAAAGCTACGGCCTAACCCCCTAAAACTCTTAAGTCAGAAATCGATTAAAGCATTTTAGATCGCAATTTTTCTGCTTAAAATTGGCTAAACGTTTCATACATTCAAGGAAATCGGCGTTTTCATCCTCTTAAATCTTGTTTTTTCTGCATCAAAATTAAGTAAAAGCTTCGTACACAAGGCACACTAAATAAGATAGTAATAACTAATAAACTAAATTCCTGAACAAATGAGAATATAGGCATTAAGCCACGGCTACACCGAACCCAGATCACGTGTACACGTGAATGTTCGCATAAACACCGAATTTTCCGCGAAGGAGTTACACCTAAGCACCCCACCCCCTCGTCCCCCGACCCGAATAGAAGTAAGATTGTAATTACAACTTCCTTACGGCCCACCTCTTTCTTTTTGTCGAATTAATTTTGACAGCCCATGTGATTTTAATAGGCGATTTTACGAGAATAAAAAAAATATCTAGAATTTTAGCCATACAACATAACTTCTTTTGCGATACATAGTAAAAAAAAAAAAAAAAAACACGTTGACCACTGGTCTTCTATTCGTGCCTCCCCCCTGGAGTAGCTCCGTTCCTCCCAAGGAAGGCGCGCCTCACCGGTTTAGGAAACGCGGACCTAGCCAATCTCCGCTCCCGGGAACTGAGACCTTGTTACCCACTTCCGGTCTCGCTCAAATTAGCCTGGCATAAAACCTCGTTCTGGACGAAGGAAAGTTGGACGACAAGAAAGCAAAGAAAACATTACTTTGAATGGCAGTAAATTAAAATGCAAACTAGGAGCCAGTCGCGCCTCTGCTCATGAATAAATAAATTTTCAATTAAAAAAAAATAATGCAGTAAACAATAGATATTTTAAGCACGTCTATTATCGCGGTGGTACCAACATGCGCACAGCCAGATAGCCAGCATTTTCGTTTTAAATTATATAGGCCTAGTTAGGACACTTTGACCTCTGGTGAGCTTTGTGTGAACTGCTTTTTTTCTGTTTTTTTTTTTTTTTTGGCACCTTAAACTTTGGCTGACTGAGACTGCATTTTGTACAATATTAGAAAGAATTCTACATTTGTCAGTTTATTAGTACCTTTCCTTGCCACTAGGCGCCGTTTGTGAGCAACTATCTCAACCAGTTAATGTTGTATTCGTATGATTTTGATTCTATTTGTAACGCAACGACCAAAAAAAAAAGGCTTAAAAAATGCTTCGGGTTGTAATATAAAGAAAAAAATGTCCGTTACGAGTAGCAGTCGGGTGCGTTCGGTTATGTATGTTATATCGTTCAGTTCCGACTAAACCTGGCAAAGTTGTGTAAAATGCTGTATAGCAGTTTTCAATATTTTTTCTTTTATTTAGGATAATTAATAGAAGGTTTATTATTGATAAATCCTGTATTTACCCTTGAAAATTTATAATAACTAACAAGTTTTGCTGTAATCAAACTGCAATGGCGTTACCGCGACATGACGGCGCTTCTGGTGGTCTTACAGACTACGCCCCTATAGAAAAGCAGTCCCCAATTCATGGTTGAAATCGTGATTTCCCCCCCCCCCCCCCAAAAAAAAAAAAATCCCTCGAAAATTTATTTGATTTAATCGACTTAACCATTTTGTTTCGTCAAATCCAGATTTTCTTTCCAAAGTGCTCCAAATCCCAATATTCACACAAAATTACAATATCCAAATTTTAAACCCTTATAGCTCCGAAACTATAAACCAAAATAAAAAAAATCCTACAGTGTAACACCTCTCAAGGGTGCCCAAGCAAACTTTGGGGTTACAAAAACTGAAAAGCACATTTTGTAGAGTAAAAAAGTTTTTTTCTCTATTTTCTAAAAATTAACTAAATTGGATTTGGTACCTTTTGGAAATCATCTCATCAAATGCCTTTTAAACCCTGCAGGCAACTGCGTGAGCAAAAACTAAAGGTTATTACAATTGCCGTTTGCTGTAATTAACAAATTTTTAAGACTTTGTCATCCGATGCCCATTGGGCAATTCGCAGACATGCAGGAATTTTAAAATTTTCCTTCACCATTTTTAGTTCACGGCCAAATTACTGTAGTAGTTCACTACCAGGAAACAGGCTCTGGGCCTATTGTAGGCGGAGCTTAGACAACTTTATTTCTAATTTATCTGTAGTGTTCTATTTTAATGACTTTACCTTATTTGTTATTGCTTTTTACAAATCGGGGGGCAATACTCACTCGGCTAAATTTAAGCTCTTTGCTTTTTTGTATACGACGAACAGATGCTATTTGCTGGCCTTTTTCTTATAGCTTTTTTTTTCAAGTAGTTCTAAGCTACGTAGGCCTATCACATTTATTTTAATAGGCTTTGGTTTGCTCCAGCATTTAGTGTTATTATTTATAGCGTCTTTTCACATTCCACGCTAAAAATGTGGGCCATCGCCGTCGACTAAAAATAAAACGGCACATAGGCCTCCGCTGGTTGGGCTAATATTTCTTACATTGTTTACAGCAACTGTTGCGCTAGGTGTCTTCTCTGGATTAAAAATATTAATAATAAATCATTTTATTGCAAGTCAAACAAGCATCAGTAATAATAGTTTTTAACAATAATCAAAAGATTCAAAAGGTGCTGCCACTGGTATAAATCTTGACAAGCCACAACGAAAATGTTGAGGTGCATGCACCTATAAGACGACGACACCTACATCACGCACTGCAACAGCGATCTCTATTATAATGTAAAAGTAATAACCATCGCAGTAATTTTAGGTCAAAAGGTGTCAGCTTTTAGGCCTAGTTTTTAGCTGCCGTTTTAATTTCGTAAGTAGCTACTGCAGCGAATTACCTTAGAGAGCAGGCCTATTCATTTCTGGGACACGGTGTCGAGACTCAAGGATGCCATAGGAACGAGGAATCTTGAAACTATTAGACGCAGGCGTTATTTTGTGTTGTGGCATAAACATGTCGTCTGCTGTGCACTTTCGTTTATATAAAACGTTTCGCTATGATACGACGATTTCAGGTTTCATATTCGGAATTCCCATTGCTAGTGTAAACACCACTTTCAATGCCAAGCATTCTTTTTTCAAATGAAGCTAGTGTGTCTCGTTAACGGAATCCTTATTGTGTTTTTTTTTACGGTTGCCTGTCTTCCTGTAGTGGTTAAATGGGACGATCAGTTGTTATTATTTCATTTGAGTTAGGTCGAAAAAAATTATCAGTATAAGGAAGCAATAATTGCATTAATAATTTGCGGTGTTTTTAAAAGTGTACGTGATTACCAGCAGCACGGTGTATGCTTCATCGGAATTGCTTAACCACTCAGAGTTATAAATTTACTATGATGAGCGTTAGATCGATTTGCAGCAAATTTGAACACAATACTTTTGAGGATTTCAAGTCGTTGGTAAATTTCATTCCAATCTGACCATTTGTCTGGCTCCGACCGTTTGCTTCGCTCGCTCCGCCAAAAATACTAATTTAGCAACTTTGTCTACCTAAAACGATTTGAAGTTTTGATAGCATCAACAAAAAGCAGTTGCAGTGTGTAACATATTGACCATCTTTCTACCTGGCTGTATCAGACTTACTGTGGTGGATTTAAGGAAACAGCCCTTTTTTATAGAAAATTATTCTGCGGCGCTTTTTTTTCTGCTGTATGTCTGTTTTTTTTTTCAACTTATTTTACGCCTAAAGCCCCCAGAAATGAACGCCGATAAGGAACTGTCAAAATGTTTTTTACCGAAAAGGCCCTTTTACGTGAAAATGCCCGAGGTGGGGAGGGGGCGCTCTCCCCCCTCTCATCCCCCTCTCCTCTCTCTCCCCTCCCCTATATCCACCTCTGCAGGCTTGTGTATGATCGGCTTGCATATCTTTCATGTGTTTCAACTTTTCTTAGAAATTAAAATTTCCTGTGTCCGTTCCATTTTACATTGTTACTGAATCAATTCAATTATTTTTAATGATTTATTAAATCAGTGGTTACCTGGGCTCAATTTGTTTACCAAGGGCGGAAAACGTCAAAAACGGAAAGACTGTGAAAGTAACTACGGAACTGTTTTTGAAAATATAGAGTTTGGCGTTTGGGTGTGTTGGCTAAGACTGACAGTCTCCCCACTCCTTCACGTGTGTACAAAACATGATGAAAATAAATAAAGTATTAAAAACTGAGATTTGAAAAAATTTTGACATGAGACACTTCAGGTCAAACCGCCCAGTAGTGCTACAGTGGAGAGTGACTTATGAGTACAATGGAGTGGATGGAGCCTACTAAATTAGAGGGCGACTTTAACGCGTACTGCAGAAATGTTTTATTTTTATTGTAACAAGAAGAATGGATGGCCAAAAAGAATGGGTGGCTGTAAAGCTGAGTGTTCAGAGCATCGGTCTTTACTTAAAGCCGGTGGCTCGATCCTCCTGCTTAACATTTTGTCAAAATTAAACGGAAATACTAAAAGTACTTAAAATGCTTGCTTATGAACTATATGAACTACCACTAAACTATTCTATCAGTTGGTGCTAAATTAATCGTGAAAACAGTTGTTCTCACAGTACTAAAATAGAAATTGTAAATCAATTTACATAGGTAAAAATAAATGTAACGTCAATTGATCGAGCGAGCGAAGCGAACGAAGTCGCCTTTTAACTCTGGTATTTTGGCATTTTGTTCTCTGTCCTTGTGTGTGTTGGTATATGCTCCGCAGTTTCGGTCAAACACACGAATGGACACGGATGAAATTTGGAAGGAAATTCTTAAAGTTAAAGTGATATACCTCCCAGCGCCATTTTTCTCGATCCTCCACATCAAGTACGGCCCCAGTGGTGTATTTCCTTACCGTTAGTCTTTCCCTTGCTAAAAATTCTAATTTAATGTGGCGTCTAGGAGATTTTCTGTTGAATGTAATGGAACTTTATTTACTAACGACCCGTCACTAAATGATGCATTGCGCGCGTACAATAATCATGACGTTTCATCTCTGTGTGTACATCTACTAATTTTCTAATAATTACTATGAGATCTAAAATCTAATAGACTAATGCGGTAAAAATTAAAATAATTATTCCAATAGATCGCCGAAGCAAAATTATAAGACACTAGCCTAGAAAATTATAAATTGTGATTTTAAAATTCGAGAATCATTCCGGTTTGTGACGACACAATCGTTGACTTGATTCTGTCTCGTGTACTATTCACAAAGCTAACCGAGACAGCAGCTATGCGAGGAACGCAGCTACCACCCCAGCCTACCTTGGCACTGTAATTGCGTGGATGATGATCTGCGCGTAGCTGTAATTTGGCACGCGGAATGTTATAAGGCAGGCCGGGTGTCCCTTTAAGACTGAACGACGTACGTAAACTTTTTTTTACCTGTAGCTAAAACTTCTAAATAGCGGACCAAAATGATATCCAAAAAACTGCTTTTGGCTTTTACCTTCTATATAAAAAAAAAAGTCCCATTTAAGTTGTGCGAAACTAAAGATGACGTCCCAAAATGACGTCCAATGAGTGGTTTACGGTAGTAGCCAAACGTGCGATTCCGATTAAATTTGGTAGAAGCATTCTTTGAAATAAGGTTGAACGATGTATGTACTTGATTTCGTACTAGCTTCTAAAAATTCAAAATGACGACACAAAATGGCGTTAGGAATATTAAAAAAAAACAAAAACACATTCATCAAAAAATGTCCCCTTCAACTTTTGTAGAAATTCAAGATGGCGGCCCAAAAAGGCGTCTAAAAATGGGTTTACGGTAGTTTTAGTTAAAACAAACGCACGAAGAGAGTCGAATGAAATTTGGTAAGAATTTACATAAGATACGACAGAGCAACTCCAGTTGACCAAAATTCAAAATGGGGACCCAAAACAACGTCCAAAAAGGGCGTGGCTTGAAAGTTCTAAACTGTACATCAGATTAAAGTCTCATTCAAGTTTTGTGAAAATTTACAATGGCGACCCAAAAAGGCGTCTAAACCTGATTTATACCAGTTGCAACAAAATGCGTTAATCGATTTGAATGGAATTTGGTAAGAATATTCTTTGAAATATGGCTTATCGATGCAGGTACTTGATTTACACCATTTCATAAAAATTCAAAATGTCTACCCTAAAAGGCATCCCAAAAACAGTTAACGACTAATATGGCCTAGGAATAAAAATTTTCTTCTTGAAGGTTTGAGGACTGCGAGGTCTACTGTTCACAGAACTACTAGTTTTAGCTAGTGTTAAATGGGAGTCACTATAGCGCCCGAGTTAATCTTTGCCTTAATTTTTTGTTTATTTGTATTTTAGGAATCGAATGGGAAATTCCTTCTTTACGTCGAGGGTTGTGGAAAAAACCGACAAAAACCAGGCCGATGCCAGCCGGAAACTTCGTGAGCGCTTTCAGGTTGGTGGATTTTAGGCGATACCTGTTAAGATGACCAAGAATTGTTTAGGAATCGTCCGATACAAGTTTTAACTGAACCACTACCGATATTGATGCTGAAAGAGACACTTTACCGAAAATGCCCCCATAATTTGCTAGCAAATAGCTAAATTCGAAAAAAATTTCACCAGAAAGATTGCTTTTACAGCTCTCGAAATCTACATATGAAAAAGAAAAAATTAAATCACAAGTCTGTTTCGAAAAGTTTGCATCGTACGCAGACGCAGTTTAGCTCAGTGGAGGCAAATTGGGTCTTCCACGTATAATTCTGCTAGAAGTGTTTAGGAATTCTACTAGAAGTGTGTACTAATTTTTACTGGTCCGTTCCTACATTGACTATGTTAAAGAGACTGTATACCAAAAATGCCTCCATAATTTAAATTTCACCAGAAGATTGCAATTAGGCAAAAAAAAAAAAAAATGCTCCAAGCATACCTGGGAAAAAGAAAATACTAAATCGCAAGTCGTTCCGAACAGTTCCCTTCATACTCAACTTAGCCAAATGGAGGCGAAGTGGGACTTAAAAGTCGAACGCTCCCAGAAGCGTTTCGCCACTGTCGTGCGGATATGACAAAATAAGAACCCATGCCAGAGTAGTGATCAGATGATCGTCAAGTTGGTACCCGTCCGCAAAAGTTTAGCTTTTATGTTTAGTTTGTATGTTTGGGTTTCTGTCCGTTCCCATGACAGCGTGCCCTACGATGTTTAGTTTGTA
>JAHWFP010189683.1:80342-112102 GCA_023313725.1 Lithobius niger | reverse complement strand
CGATGTTTAGTTTGTATGTTTGGTTTTCTGTCCATTCCCATGACAGCGTGCTCTACGCGATGGCATTACCATCGCACCTATTCAGTGCATCCAATGTGTAATTTCAATTTCTTCTTATTTCTACTGGTTACTCGTTTCCCTTTGATGGAGTTCAGGGCTTCTCGGTTCATATTTAATTTTCGAAAACGTTAATCCAGTACAATTATCGGTTGGTTGAACATTTCTTCTTTTACAAATTAGTTTGCCTAGTATACAAAGCTCTTGATTACCATATACGGTATTTGTTCGTATGTGACACGTCTTCCTCAAATGTCTCTTCAGCTGTTCATAATTTTTATGTTAAGTTTGCGAAAACAAGTTTGAATGACGTAATTGCCTTCCGTGGTATGGTCAGTGGTCGGCGAGTTTTTTTTATACATGTGGAGAAATTGGTTTTTAATTGTCGGATCTTTGCTTATAACCCCAGACACAGGACCCGATGCTTTGCAACATCCTACTCTACTCACATTTTTACTGTAATATTCGTGGTTTTGAGCGTCATGTTGTGGAGCTAAAGCCCAACACAACTAGAACATGTCACGTGACAGGCTAGACTTGGACTGTTACAACGAGAAAAGTTAGGAAAAGTATGGACGTATTAAAGTGGCACTATCACCGATTGAAAACCATTCGCAAATACTGTGGCGCCATCTAGCGGCACTGATATTGTGGACGTGTTTAGCTTGCTCCCATGTGCACGAGGACGTACCAAAATTCCACGCAATAATTAAGAAGGCTCGTGGCTTGTTTGTTGCGTAAAAAGAAATAACATTGTGAATTTATTTACTTAATGCAAGCAAGTGCTAGATTGTACCATGAGTCCATGAAAAGTTCCGTATTTTCATAGACTCATGATTGTACTAGATAGCGCTAGATGTTGCCAGATTCTGCCTACTTTCAATCGGCGATAGTGCCATTTTAAGATGCTACTTTACGGCTAGTATTGTATAATGCTCTAAAATTCCGCAGATATGGTGTTAGGCAACTTTAGCCCAGCCATCATCTTTATAATTTATAATTTTTAGTTTTAACATTGGATGGCAGTTAGTGACCATCAGGTCCTTGCCATTCCGGTTGCATTTGCAACAAACTTACATTATTATTATTATAGCCAGTTTTACTCGACTTAGGCTTCACGTTGCCTCAACTCATCTGAAGAATCTACAGGGGCGCTGGATGCAACATGTTGTGATTCAGCGAATATCGGGTCAAAACTTGTTCACAATTTTTAAGAGGCAAGTTGCATCTACTCTGTGCAAACGAAACTAGAATCACACTTGAGCCGGCAGCGTGTTGTTTGTTGTAAAAATCATTTTCCTAGCAGTTTAGCGGTTGTGAATTGGTTCAAGGAAAAGACTGTGGCTTGATTCCCCACTTCACTTTAATTTTTGTTTGATCTTTCAAGCACTTCATCTTCAGGTTGACCCTATTCAGCAAATCTCCTTAAAGCAACATCCTGCCTGCCATATAACCTTCCGCATGCCTTATAACACCCACGCGACGATCACATCTGCGTATTTACCACAGCTAAGGTCAACTGAGACGGTAGCTTCGTTCCTCGCAGAGAAGAACGCAGCTACTGTCTCAGTTGGCATTGCGCCTAATAGTCCAGCCAGCGTGAACGCATTAATTGTGTCGTCAAAAACCGGAATGATTCTTGTATTTTAAAATCACAATTTATAATTTTCTAGGCTAGTGTCTTATAATTTTGCTTTGGCGATTTTTTGGAATAATTAATATTAATTTTTACTGAATTAGCCTTTTAGAATTTTGGTCTCATAGTAATTACTAGCAAACGATTAAAATTAGTACTGCGCGCACACAGATAACATTTTAAGGTCATTGTAGGCGCGCAACACATCATATACGTTCTGGAAGAACCTAAATAAAGTTCCCTAATATTCAACAGAAAATCTCCTAGACGCCACATTTTAAAACGGATTTTTAGCAAGGGAAAGATTAACGGTAAGTAAATACACCTTTGGGGCCGTACTTGATATGGAGGATCGAGAAAAATAGTCCTGGGAGGTATATCCTTTTAACATTACAAACTCGACAGCAAGATCGTTTACGAACACCCATTACGATGGTTAAAGGGATATACCTCCCAGCGCCATTTTTCTCGATTCTCCACATCAAGTACGGCCCCAAAGGTCTATTTCCTTACCGTTAGGCTTTCCCTTGCTAAAAATCCTTTTTAAAATGTGGCGTCTAGGAGATTATCTGTTAAATATAATGGAATTTTATTTACTAACGATCCGTCACTAAATGATGCATTGCGTGCGTACAATAATCATGACGTTTCATCTCTGTGTGTACATCTACTAATTTTCTAATAATTACCATGAGATCTAAAATCTAATAGACTAATGCGGTAAAAATTCAAATTAATTATTCCAATAGATCGCCGAAGCAAAATTACAAGACACTAGCCTAGAAAATTATAAATTGTGATTTTAAAATACGAGAATCATTCCGGTTTGTGACGACACAATCAATGGGTTCACGCTGGCTGGACTATTAGGTGCAATGCCAATTGAGACAGTAGCTACGTTTTCGTTGCGAGGAACGAAGCTACCGTCTCAGTTGACCTTAGCTGTGGTAAATACGCAGATGTGATCGTCGCGTGGGTGTTGTGAGGCAGGAGGAAGGTTATAGGCAGGCGGTATGTTGCTTTAAAGCACAAACCAGTATTGCAAGTTATATTATGTGGGCATGGTGACCACTTAACAAGACAATTGTATGTATAGTTAAGATAGATAATTGGGCGTTTTCAGGTATCTGAAGAAGAATAATAATGAGTCTGATCGTGTGACTGGCAGCCTGACAACAAACACATTCATGATAGTGACGCAGCTTAACGTTTACCTGTTAAAAAGGTGTGAATAGCGTCATTTTCCTATTTACTAGAGCTACGAGCGCCTACACAGGATTTCGCGAAACTAAATTCTTCCACACAGTACGGAAAGGAAATTTATCAGTTAGCTATAGTTCAGGCGTATACGATTTGGTTTTTGCTGGTTGTTAGGGAAGCTTAAATTCAAAGTCTTGTCAATCTTAATACAGTTTCAAAGACAAGAGTTACAGCATTTTGCTTCAGTAGACCAACAATGAACAATATATTTTGCTTACAAGTACGTTCAGTAGGCAACTCAACAATCTCACGAAATGGAAGTTGCTTTCCCACTGTAAATAATACCGATGCAAAAATATCAGTCGGTATTACGGTACCGATACTGCATTTCGGCCTAAACAGCCTTTAAAAACTTGAATTTTCAAGTGGATCCAGACGAGATAAATTAATGCGGCTTGCGGCGCTTTAAAAACAAATTCTGGCAGATGGCTAGTGTGTATTGTGTATCTAGTGGACAAAATTATTGAAATAACTACACAAAGTTCAACAAAATAATGAAATTCTGTTTCATGTAGTCTAAGCCTAGCTAAAGTTTTTGTCGATTTGTTTTTGTAAATAGTTGCAGTGAGTCGAACCTGTGTCCGAGATCTGTTCTGATACCAGTATAGAAAAAATGCTTCCATAAAGTATCAATATCAGACTGGATCAACTAAAAGTGGTATCGGTCGATCCCTAACTTAGGCCTACATAAAAATAATTCCGCAAGAAATCCATCAGTCTTGTTTATACCGAGCCCATTGTTCTTGAAAGCATCGCATAAGATGTCCAAACTTTCTACCACAATAACGCCCCCCGTTGGCTTGCGTTTTTCCCCCATTCTATTTAATGGAAGAGGAGGGAGGGAGGCTATATTTTGCGTTTTATCTCCGAGCTGGTGAACGCATATCTTTTCTATATCTTTTCTTTTTCCGGGCCGCAGAATTATGACTTTTTCCCCTCTCTCCCGAGTTCAATCTTTATGCTACAGTTGGTGGGTTGCACTCAATCGGAGCAAAACCAGCTCATATGGAATAGACATGAAATTTCCATTGGAAGGGGCCACTGCCGATATTGATTTTAGTTTTGGTCGATGGATGCCGAAGTAGCAAAAAGACCTCCCCCCTCCCCCCCCCATACTTACCTTCTTGCCGTTTGTTACTTAGGCTGTACCTGCCATAAAGGTTGTTGTATATATGGGAGTGTTTTCGGCCCAGCTCGCATCCAGCAAGTTGACCCTGCATTCCCGGCGAGTCGTAAATAAAAGTTGGATGTTATGTATCGTGATGGCGATGGAAGGATTGAATTTTATTGTTGTCTATGTAGCGGTGGTAGAGAGATTTGTTTTAATTAATAGTACGTGGTGGAAGCTGGTTTGTTCACCCAAGTATCGAAGAAATAATTGTTTCCCGTTTGAGCTTTGTTGTAGTTGGTTGGGCGATTTGAATGGTATGCGAGTCTGGCAATTTACTAAAATTTTATTGGTCAATATGCAAATTGCTTTTCGTGAGAGATTTTAAGTAAAAAAAAATGAAAGTAGGTACGAGCATATGTTGTTGTAGTACAGCCATTATTGTTTCAACCACTACCACGAAGTCTAAACGGCGCTACTGTCTTGCATTTTTTTGTCGTGTTTTTTGTTTACATCTTCACTATAAAGCCCATGTCAAACGTCAATATTTTTGCTCCAGACGCGACTAAAAATCTGGTCGGGAGGTTAAGTTGGCTCGTTTGACAGAAAGTAGACGACATGAATTGGGGGTAATTAAAGAGTCGTCCTGACACGATGGCCAGGCGAAGGTACCGACTTTTTCTCACGTGACCGGTAGAGACCAATAGTGAACGCATACCACGCAAAGGGGTTAAAGCTTGACGTAAACAGAGCAAGCCATATTGAGTGTTTGTTGACCCTAAGGGCAATCGGGAGTGGAGAAAGGTCTATTCCGTTGATCACCAACTAAACACATGACAAAATGCAGGGGAATCGCTTGTCCTAAGGACAGTCGTGTCTGGAATACAAAATCTTTCCTCTAACACAGGCTTAATGCACATTCATCTACTACCAATGCTGCTATTTTGCATAATTTACTATTTCCGGACGTTCGTACAGAAGAGATATTAAGACAGAATTTTAGTTTTCACTTACGTTGAAAAAACCATGACTTAACTCAAAAGATCACACTACTCTACTCACTAATTATACAAATCAAAGCTTTAGTCATCGATGAATGGTCACCAACAAACAAACCACAGATCTATACAGTATTATCTTATTTAGACGAAGCAGTTTGCTTTCGTTCTCGTTATGCCCATGTTGGGCAATGATGTTACCATAGGGAATCGTCGAATTTTACGGAAACACGAAGCTGCATTCTTCGCATTGGAGCCACATGAAAATGAGGCTTAGGTCACTGAAAAAATAGCAACGCTGAAGCAAACGAAATTGTAGGCAGGATGACGAAATGCGGTGGGGGCTAGCATCATTTTGCCAAACAGAGGAAAACATCGTAATCGTCATAAATCAAAATCTCTTCGTAAATCGAAATCGAAACCGTAAAACGAAACTGCTTTGGAGGATCGTTTTGTGGAAAGAAAACAAAATTCTCAAACCGAATCACACTCTCCCACTCGTGCTTGTGTTAAATGTATAATATAAACGTTTTAGCACTCAACTCCTTTCAGCAAATTTCCCTCGATTTTTCGGTCTCGGGGAAATTAAATCTGGAAAGGAGTTTCGTGTTAAAATACCGTCAAATTATTGCTTTCATAGAAGCACGGGGTGTTATAGCCGAGAATTTTTGTTTTCTTTCCACAAAACAAGGACCATGGTCGACTTACACTGAAAAGATCCCGGCAAATCAAAAGCGAAACCGAATTAAACTGATAATTCCCCCGTAAATCGAAAGCGAAACCCTAAAACTAAATCACTTCGGAGAATCGTTTTGCGGAAAGACAAACAAAAATTCTCTAACCGAATTCCACTCGTGCTTGTATGAAATTTATAATTTGTGCGTTTTAGCACTCAACTCTTTGCCAACAAATTTTCCTCGACCTTCAGTCTCGGGAAATTAAATCTGGAAAGGAGTTTCGTGCCAAAACGCACAAATTATCGATTTAATAGAAGCACTCGGGGTATTATAGCCGAGAATTTTTGTTTTCTTTTCACTTAACTATCACCATGCTCGAATTTCACTGAAAAGACCAAGCCGGACTTTTCTACGTCAGTAATTATACCGATCTAAGCTTTAGTCGTCACTGACTGGTCACAGATAAATAAGCGTCAGATCTTGCCAGTATAGTATATTGCTTAGCTAGAGCAAGCTGTATGCCTGCATTCAGTATGTCCGTATTAGGGCAATGACGTCAACTTCGTGAATCATCGGACTGTTACGGAAACACGAAGCTGCTTCTCATCAGGATTTGGAGTAGTTATGCCCATATTAGGGCAATGACGTCACTTCGTAAACTGTTGGATTTTTACACATAAACACGAAGATGCTGCTCGTCAGGTATTAGTGGCAAAAAAATAAGGTTTAGGTCTACTTAATGTGAAATACCAATGCCTAAGCAAGCGAAATGACATGTTGGATGGCGAAATGCGATGGATGGCTAGTCCCGCTATGCCAAACAGAGGATAACATCGTAAATACTAATCATCGTGAACATTGAAAAGTTCGTACACATTGAAGAAGTCAACATCGAAGGGGCTAGTAGACTCACAATTTTATGTTAACCATTGACAGTTAATACTTCGTAAATAATATCTGATGTCGAATTTAGTAAGAACCGTTTTGTGGAAAGTAAACCAAAATTCTAACACCAAATGCTACTCATAATTCAATTAAATCTATAATTTGTGAGTTCTACCACTCAATTCCTTTCCAGCAGATTTTCCTCTACCTACGGTCCCGGGAAATTAAATCTGGAAAGGAGTTTCGTGCTAAAACACACAAATCGTAGATTTCATAAAAGCACCTGGGGTATTATAGCCGACTGTACTATTGTGCATTCAGTTTAGTTGGTCGTGGTTGTTTTGACGTGTTGCTGGCGTATGTTTGTATCCACGACGACTTTTGAACCTATTATCCTATTCTTTTCAAAATTTACACTTGCATTTTATCTATTTTTAGATTTTAGTTTGTAAATCAAGTAACAGTAGATCATCCGATTGTTGAAACATTGATTGTTGATGATAAATGTAAGCAACTAAAAGCATATTTTACCATGTTGGGGATAAATCTCAATGCGGGCGAAGTCTTTCAAATTGTGGAAAATGTAAGGGAAAGGGTCTGGAATAAAGAAAAACTAAAAGTTAAAGAATGTTGTCCACCGTTCATAGAGAGAAAGATGCACCAATAACGTTGTTTTCATGTTACCGTGTAGCTATAGGTAGCTAGTCACTAGCTAGCTAATAACCTTTTTTCCATGTTAAATCCCATAGACTCTTTGCTCATGGCGAGTGAATAATTGGAAAGGCCTCACAGCTAAAAATTTACACGCGAATGCATGGTGACCAGAACATGGTCTGTTTGTTGGTTTGGGCTTTTAGGGGTCGGAACAAATGCGTGGGAGGGTTTTGAAATTCGCAACCAAGGAATTTAAACTTTGTTTCTTTTCCATGTTGCAACCAACGATTTCAAGCAACAATGGCTTGGGCAATCAACCATATTCCGTAAGAGCCCGGACGAACTAAAAACTCGAACTGTAACGCAAGACAAAAATCAATTATTTACGTTGCCGTGGATTGGGTAAGAATAAAGGGACGCACGTTAGATGATGGTTACGCAACAACACGAACATCCATGAGCAGGGATTATGTTAACCAAAAAACAAAATGCTTTGGGAGCTGATGTTTTAGCAACAGTGAACTGCAGGGATGTCTGCATGACAAAATGTAAACGAAGAAAGCAATAACAAAAAAAATTCTCAAATTGGCTGATGTAACGGCTAATTATTTATCGGCATAAAATTCCTCAACAAAATTGGTACAGATTAAGATGAGAGGGTGTGACCTTTTGTACGTTCACAGTGCTAAGTTACACGTGTCTACTAACTTCAAACAGCTAAAAGCATATCTTGTCGAAAATAAATCCCATTGTGGCCGACATTTTTCTAAATTGTGGAAAATGTAAGGGGAAGGTGCAGGGACAGACAACTGAAGTGGATGCGCTGATTGAGTGATCAAGTCCAGCTTCATTGTATACATTAACGTTAACCTCGGAGTATGCACTAAGGGTATGCACTGATTGAGTGAGTGAAGCGAAAGAAAATCAGCATTTTTTAGCCAGTGTGCGCAAAAATGGGACTGAAGAAACTTGAGCATGTGTAGCATGCACATAAACCAAAACCGTATCAATTTGGCTGATGTAACGGCTTATTGGGCAATGGCAAACGAGGAAATTTTCAATGTGAAAATTTATGGACATTAAATCCCTCTAGGAAAAAAAAGGTATTTGAAGATAAGACGGTGTGGCCTTTGGTATGTTCACAGTCCTATGAAAGTTGTGATATCCACCCAAAATCTAAACAGGTATAAAGAGAAGCTGCCAAATTTCCGAAATAGGTCGGCCTTTGAAGGTAGTGATAACACTCAACCAGGGAAAGGCCGCCAAGGTTAATTCTATTACCCAAGTTAATCGCACCGAATAATACTTTGGACGTTTAATGAAAACTTTAAGATTGTTACTGCGAGCAGCAATATTCTAGTTTACATTTAACGTTCGAACTTTTAGTCGGTGCGAATAACTTGGCTAATAGGATTGACCTTGGCGGCCTTTTCCTGGTTGAATGATATCACTACCTTCACAGGCCAATCCTTTTTTTTTTTTTAACTTGACGGCTTCTCTTATACCAGTTTTCGTTTTAGGTGGATACCATATTACTCAGACACTGAATTTTCTGTAAAATTATTCAGAAATTAATGAATAAAATACTTGTCAATAACTAAACTTGCGTCTTTCAACAATTGTTGAAGACCACTGATAGACAAATTCGTCAAGTCTCAATTATGAGTCTTTGCGGCGTTTTATTACGACGAAATTCATTTTTAACTCTGCTGGGTTTGTTATCAAATAGTGCCGTTGACAGAGTATTCAAGAATATTTTTCACCAAGATTTTCTGGTCACTAATCGGGGGGGGGGGGGGATTGAGGCTTAATGGCGCGTCGACAGCTTGGTCATTAGCGCCAACCTCAGTCACAGTGCAGCGGTCCGGGTTGCCACTGCACCACACATTACAGAGATTTTATTCAAACCCCCAATCTAAATCTCGTCATACATCTGTACCTCCTGCAAAAATTGAAAAACACCGGACAGGAGGACAGACTTATCGCCCAATTGACGCGCAATGTCATGCGGAAGACGGAAACGACGACGAACACCATCAAGATGGCGACAATCAACAAGGAAGTGCCGGACCGTAAGTGGCCGTCGACACCAATAACATTCAGGAGGGTCAACTCCCCGCAAAAGGAAACAATGAGTAAGTCGTCACTAATCGATTGGTCATGTGCAAAGCATGTGATTGCAAAGAGATTGCTAGTCACGTGTATATTTGGCTGTAATTAGACCAATTAGCTGTCATGGCTCGTTTAATGTGTTTAATGCATTAAGTTGATTGTGTGTTCCTGATTTATGTATTGCAGGATCTTACCTACTGGAAAATGGAGTTGCAGCGTACGCTGGAAGACATGACGGCTGAGCTAGAGCTGCTTGGAACCATGAAGACTCGAATGGAGAAATCGCTTCGAACCTCCGAAATTCCCATGCAGATCAATTTAGATTGCATCACCAACCGAGATAGACGACAGATGCCTGATCGAGTAAACGATCAGGTCGACGATGGACTTTACAAGGTAAATAGTGAGGTGGTCTGGTTTTCAGGGCAGTCATGCTTCTTAAAAACCTATCTACCCATGATAATAATAATATGTTTGTTGCTGAAGCAACAGGTCTGTCAACTATTGCGGGGATCACTGACTGCCAGCCTAAAGAGGGGCAGCATTGAAGATGCACGTAAAAATATTTGATAAATAGGAAATGCGAAGGGCGAAGGCGGCAAGGTAAAAACTAAAACAAGACGAATCAATTTAAAAGCTTACGTATAGGTAAAAAATAGTTAAAAAAATTACATGGCCAATGAAAAGGTGGGTTAGGATTTCAACTGCCTTGCCACCAAGGTTAGACCTGCAAGGGACACAAAGGTCCCCGATGGTATCGCCAGTGGAATGAAAAAGGAGGAGAAGGGTGGATGGCCAATTGTCATAAAACAAAGCAAGGAATACTAAGAAAAAAGAAATGTAAAGGGCTTAAAAGTCTTTACGTAAGTGGATCGTCACATTAAAAATAAAGTAATTAATAATGATAAAAATAACGCATTAAAACCCACAATAGTTGATAGTTGACGTAAGGGTTGTGAGACGCTGACACCGTACCAGTGCAAAAATGAAGGAGAGACTATGATGCTCTTTTTATGAAGGCAGACAGATCTTCCGTCCACAATTCTTTCCGGAAGCCGTACTCCGAATCCATACATACCGTCTTAGAACGAAGGGCATTCCAAACGGGGACTACCCGCACAGCTAAAAAAGAATCTTCGGCAGTCAAGTCTGGATCCCCTAGTCTTAACCCCTGGTATTATGAATCCATGGTAAATATTGGTTCATACTTTGACCAAACAGTAATTGGACATAACTCACTACGTTTCCATGCCAACTAGAAAGTGCAGTTTACCAATGCGATTTGAAAAAAACGTTTCGAAAAACAGTATACGTCCTTTACAAGATCCAAGAAAGCATTTGCACCAACGAATGCGAGCCAGGCCGCACTGAACCCCTTTCTTTCCAGTTCTCTCTATTGGATGTAGTGGACGCTTATCACCTTACTAGTGGAATGAAGATGCAGTACACGCAGGTCTTACAGGTCTGTGCCATCTCATTACATGCACTAACGTTTCAATGCGCTTGCAAGTTTTTACTTCGGTAAAGACGAATCGCCGCCGATTTCGAAACCAGATCATGAAATCGCTTTCATTTGATGGCGCCAGATTGGAAAAAATGCCAGGAACCGTGGTTTACAAGACCTAACGGAAGCAAACCCCTGCTCGCAAACCCCTTGTAATCCCGTGTTCGTAGCTTTTTCTCTGATATGGCTCCACCGTTCGAAAGCGATTAATTACGTAGTTTGGACTTTGGCTGCGACTCGTCGTTACCCATGTAGGGATAGATCTATATTTTGCGAAGACCAGGGCATTCCAGGTTTTGTGGGCACCTTGAACTCAATTCAGATACACAGCAAAAAGGGCAGTTCGTCAAATTTACGCATCACACATGTAATGGTAAAATTATGCGTATACATCCTTTTGCTCATGGGCAAACAAAATTTACCAAACTTCACTCTAAGCGGTTCACAAAACGCCAAATGATAAGAGTTAAAACAATTTGAAAAAGTTTTTTGGGGACACTTTAAGGCCACCACCTTGGATTTTTAACATAATAGTATCATAATAAGTCATAAGTACAGTGTCATAATAATTCATTAGGACTAAGGTCAAAGAATATTCCTACCAAATTTCGTTCAAATTGCTCAACGTAATCTCCTGTTATTGATAAAACTGGTTATTGGTTACTGGTTGTAATTCTTACGAGTAAAACTGGTTAAAAATTAGCAATGGGCCTCACTTTGGACCGCCCCTCCCTCCCCCAAGTACTTTCATCTCAAAACACAGCACATGCATCGTTCAGCCTTATAACAAAGAATATTCCTACCAAATTTTATTCGAATCGATTCATGTGTCTGGCCGTAACTTCGGAACCAAAAGACAGAGCAAAATGCCAAATCATGCAAGTAACTGGTCCTTGTGTGTACTTAGGAGGTTTCTGATTGGTCGAAAGCAGTAGGAAGACACCTCACCTACCAGTACATTTGAAAGAAACCTCGGGGAGCAAAAAATTCGGGAAAATAATACGACAAAAAACTGGTGTTTTTAGTTTGCTTCTAGCAATTCTAGGAACTACTTCCACGGTCAGTCAAAAAAAGATTATACATCGTATGTATTTTCAGAACAGCTATTTATAGGTCAATAAGTCATTTTGAGTTATGCAATTTTACGATTAAGCTGGGTCACATAACTTTGTTAAGCTAGAGTGAGGCAACCTCACTGAGACAGGGCTGCCTTTCAATACGCAATAAGTCCTTGCAACGTCCTACACTTCGTTATATAGCCTAAAACTGTCTGCCTTTGGCGGCGAGGTTCGTAACAGGTTTTCGTTTTTCTTTGTTTTAATAAAGTTAAATAACATTTTTTTGTGTAAAGGGGGCCCCTTTTGCTGGAGGAGGCGGGGCATTTGCCCTTTCCCCCTCTCTTGTACCCATGTATATACGTTAAAGTGCAATGCGAGGTTGGTATATGACAAGGAAAACTGACGGCCATGCTTACGGCTCCCTTATAATTTGTCTTATTCCACCCCCCCCCCCCCGCCCCGTAAAAACTGCATTTTTCTTAAATTCATTGGTTGTATTAATTAAATGACAGAGAACGAAAAAATAAACTAAATGCTGTTGATCATTCAAAATTAGTTTAGTGCAAAATGAAACAAAAACATCCTTTTTGTGACTTGCGAGTTAAGAAGGACAACGCATGGAAAAAAATTGTTTAAGGAATGGACAGCCCCTGAAGCTTTGGCAGTGGGGTGGGGGTTTGTGTCCCCCAGTCTGCCCGGCCCTGTTACTAGGGAAATAAGTTGGTTAATGTATTTTGAACACTTAAAATTCCTTCGGATAGCACTCCGGTTGGAACCTATCGAAACCTTTAAACCGCCTGAATGTCGCTTCAATTTATTTTAATCTTCAATATTAAGTTTGGGCCTTACAGAAAGGGTAAGACTAAAAAGGGCAAGGGTGCAGAAGAGACGACAGGGTGTGCATTGAACAACTTTGCAAGCCCTTGTCTACCTAACTTACAAGAACAACACCAAAATTCGAAGTAAACAGGGGCCCCACAACGGGGGGTCAGGTGGACCTGCTGTACCCAGGCCCGGTCACTCAAGGGCACCGCACGGCCTAAATTTTTTTTTTCCAATTATTAGTTTAGATGACTATGAGCAAGAATTTATAGGGTTGGGGTTGGGTTCTTGCTATGAGTAATGTAGTCGATTTGATCATATTGTGAATTTCTTTTCTACTCCCAACAAACAACTCCAATCCAACGTCAATAAGCACGGAGCAGGAGCACTGCAGTGCAAGTCTCTCAGCAGCAGCCCGGATTAATGAATGAACCAATCCGCTAAGCGCAATTGTGGCCGCCGAATATTGTAACATAGTGTAACCTTTTTACGATTTTAGTCGGTGAGGGGGCCCGCAGTTGTAGTATTCTCTCAGGAACGAGGCTATGCACAATTTTTGACGAGATATGTCGAAGGGGGGGGGGGGGGAAGGCGCTCAGGAACGAGGCTACGTACAGTTTTTGTTAAGGTGTGTCGGAGGTGGGGTCCTCAGAAACGAGACTATATGTATGTACTGTTTTTGCTGAGATAAATATATCGAAGTGGGGATAATTCCTCAGCTGGTGCTGCCTTGTGTCTTAAAACAAAGGTCAAGGGAATCTCGAATCCCATAGGTGTTGTACATTAGCGTTTAACCAAAATTTTAATCGCTGTTCAAAAACTGCACAAAACTCCGTATTTCACGTTCTTCATCAATTCGACGACAGACTGTGTCGCTCATTTTACCGATTTACAACAGCTTCATCTAATGACTACTTCTTTCACACCAACAATATTATCGAATAACTACGATTCAGTAGCCTGAAAGATTGTTAAGTTCAGCCAAGGTCTAATTTTATTTGCTCAAATGAACTGCAAATTTCATGTGTAGCTAACATAAAATATAACAAACGTGAAATTTGCAGTTCATCTGTGCAAATCAAATTAGTCTTTAAAGCACTACAATTTCTATTACATTATTTGCAAATAAAATGGACTCTATCGTACTTTAATGCCATCTATCGGCGCCGATGTGGAAAATCTAAAGGGTCTGCAGTCTCTTAAGAAATGTTGGCACTGTTCCCGTTGTTAAAGATAAATCCTGTTAGCAGTTTGGTATATTAACTCTGAATCAGAAAATGAGATTATCATTATTTCTCTTTTCCTTTGCAATCTGAGATTTCTTCGAAGCTGCTAACAGACCTTTGGTTATATGGCTGCCTGTTGACCTTTTAATCCTTTCGGTTTGGCCTCTCTGGCATTGTAACAACCGTAATGGGAATGGGAACGTATGTGCGTCAGATGACGGACGCGTGCAGCGATATTATAATTTGCCCTTTTCTCCGGGATCACGATTTGCTGCAGGGTTGATGCAAAGCAGGCACTTCAAGTGGATTGAGGGCATAAATTTTGAGGGTCGGCCAAATAAATTATACTCTGGTGTAATGAACGGATTTTTTTTTCTTTTCGATTTGGAATGGCAAATGGGAGCAACTTTTCGTATTCTTGAACAAGAACGTCTGTCGGGAAAGATAAACACGAGGACGCATATAATATGTGTCCGATCTGGTAGCTCGTAGCTAGAAATAGTCTCAAATTTCAACATGCTGTTGTATTTGCCTAGCCAAATTGTGTAGCTACTAAAAAAAAACTTTCGTTAGGGAATGTCCGTTGATTGATGATCTTTTTGGATTTAGGTTACACACATTGTGAAGAGTTCCCCAAAAGTTTCCACAAACATTCTTTGTTGCAAGGGCCATGCACGACGCCATTTTCCAAGATGGTGACCAATACTGCTTTAACAGGTCATACCGCATGTTATTTTCCACCGAAGTTAGCGAATTTGGTGTCAAATTTCAGGTTTTTTGGATCGAGGAATTCACTGAGATCATTAACCAAACTATTTTTGTAGTATCAAAAAAGGGTGTAATGCGATCTGGTCTTGTTAAATTTGACGTTTTATCGTGTTCCATTGTGTTACCTTACCTGTGTTTTATTATATTTGTATACAGGGTGTTTCTAAACCATACGCTCGAGGGTGCATTCTATGATAACGAGGAAGGATAAAAGGTCATATAAACATGTGTCCGGAAATGCTCCCTAAGGGCATTGCGTCCCTTCGAAGGTGGCCCCAAAAACCCGATCCCACCTCAATAACTCGGAATCCGTTTGAGCTACAGTGATAAGCTTTGGTGTGCAAAATAACAGTAAGAAGGGCTTTGAATCCACCGAATTGGCAAGATGATATCCCCCATGTTCAACGTCATACCATGTCCCATACAGAAATGGATTCCTCAGCAAGGCACCTACAAAGGGAGCCTCTTTTTGTAATTCTGTATAGACCTACCGGTTTCGAAGAAAATGGAATAAAAGAAAGCGCTGCACGGTTCTAATTGAACGAACAAAACCTTGCTTTATGTAATATAAAATCCAGGAATCAGTTGGCCGTCGCTGGTCAAACGATTAGTCCTACTACGGATTTTCATCACATCCTGATGAGTTTTGACATTCACGCCCGAGTCATTCAAGTCTGACATCATTGCTTTTGCGTTCATTTTGTGATTCAAGTCCGTCTAATGGCCGTTTATAGTAAAGAGGAAATGACCGATATTCATTTCATGTATGGACGTGGAAATGGTAATGGTGCAGCGTCTTTACAGGTCCAGTTTCCAGACTGCTCCCTTCCCGACATGCATACATTTTCATCCGTGCATCTACAATTACGGTAGCCTAACACTGTTCAGCCCTCCCGATAATGATGGTACAGGACCTATAGGGGTTTTCGGACACCAGTAGTCGAGGAGGCGATCATGGAAATGGTCGAGCAAACCCCCTCAACAAGCACAAGACGAATGCTGCCGAATTAGGGGTGTCACACGTGACCGTTTGGAGAAAACTGCATGAATAGCTCCTGTATCCATACCATCTTCAGCGGGTATAGACATCACTAGAAAGAGATCGCACACCGAGGCTAAAATTCTGTCAATGGCTATTAGAGCAGTGTCCTCGGAATCTACAATTCGTGCTTATGATTCTGTTTACAGACGAGGTCGAATTTACTAGAGATGCTATTATGAACTTGCATAACAATAGCATCTGGGAAGATTAAAACCCTCGTGCAATCGTACAATCAAAGCACCAGCGAACATTTTCAGTGAATGTATGTGCTGGAATAGTAGGGGATCATTTGATGGGACCATTTATCCTGCCACGAATCCTGAATGGTGATAATTATCTACATTTCCTGCAACACAATTTCTTTGATTTATTAGAGGAGGTACCACTGCATGTGAGGCAAAATGGCTATTTTGTGCTTGATGGTGCTCCAGCACACCTCCGAATTACTGTCAGAGGCCTTCTGGGCAATGTCTTCTCTAACCGATTGATTGGTAGAAGGGCCTGCACGTTCCGCAAACTGTAATTCCCTTGACTTTTACCTTTGGTGGCATTCAAAGACACTCGTCTATAGTCAGCCAGTCCCGAATGTTAAGGTACTCTGTGAGCGTATAGTGGCTGGTTTTGAATCGGTACGAAATACCCGTGGAAGCCTTGAACGGGTACTGCAGTCAATGGGACGACGCATGGAAGCATGCATCGGGGTGGAGGAGGACATTTCGAACATTGACTTTAAACGTGCCATTATCCTTTGCTAATTGTTGGGTGTCCCCGAACGCTGTGAGGCCTTGTACTGTAATGAATTACTGATAACGCAGTGATGAATCCTCATTTTGTATCATTGATTTCACTTTTTAAGTCTGTGCATGACACGTATGATTTTTGTACATTGGAAGGTCCCAAGTTGACCCCTGTGGAGGGGAGGGGGAGACTCCAAAGCCAGTTACGTGGTCCTGATTGGGAGCATGTGATGGAAATCCATAGTAGTACGACTTTTGACCTGTGACGGCAAATGGTTCCTGAATATTACATAAACCAAGGTTTTGTTCGTTCAATTTGAATCATGCAGTGCTTTCTTTAAATCCATTTTCCTCAAAACCGGTGGTCCTCTTATATGGGTTTACAGCAAGAGGCTCTCTTTGTGGGTCCCTTTCTGGGGAATCCATTTCTGGTATGGGACGTGGAACGACGTATAACTTCAGTAACATGGGGAATGGGGTGGCTAAGTCGCCCCCCCCCCACCATCATTTTGGCCTCTCCCTGGGTGGATATCTTCTTGCCAATGTGGTGGATTCATAGCACTTATTACTATTATTTTGCACACCAAAGCTTGTCACTGTAGCTCTGAAATGGATTCAGAGTTATTGAAGTGGGACCGGCTTTCCGGGGATCTTTGAAAGGCCGCAGTGCGCTTAGGAAGCATTTCAGACACATGTTTATAGGATCTTTTATCCTTCCTTTGTATCATAGAATCCACCCTTTAAGTTTGCGTAGGGTTTAGAAACACACTTATATAAAAATATGATAGAACACACGAAAGTTATGCAGTGAAACATAATAAAACGTCATATTTAACAATAACAGATTGCATTACCCCATTTTGGAAGCTGCAAACAGTTTGGATAACGATCTCAGTGTATTCCTCTACCCAAAAAACCTTCAATTTGACACCAAATTCGCTACTTCGGTGGAAAATAACATGCGATATTACGTGTTAAAGGATTATTGGCCACCTTCTTGGAAAATGGCGTTGTGCATGGCCCTTGCAACAAAGAATGTTTGTGGAAACTTTCTGGGAATTCTCCACAATGTGGGTAACCTAAATCCAAAAGATCATCCATCAACGGGCATTCCCCAACGAAACTTTTTTTTGTGGCCGGACAACTACTGGTTTTGAGTCTGTCGTGTTGTAACGAATCGGTCAGTAATGAGAGTTAAGAAGCGACCAGGAAAATTTCCCAGGCTTTTTCTTTTATTTTATTTATTGGATTACTACGAGGGGCTCTTACTTTTATTATTTAACTAAAATATTTGTAGATAACTATTCAGATAACGGTGTGACCATGGCAACGCCACGTTAACCGTTTAACTTTCGCTTCTATAGTTGCGAGAATGCCGATGCGACTTCGTTGTATACATGCACCCTGAACTAGTGTTTTGTTACTTCGGTTTATCATAGATTTAAATAGTTGGTTGTTAACGAGAGCTAACAGAAAGGCAGGGGAAGGAGATAGACTAACTTTTAGGGCCTAAAATTCAATATAGAAACATTTGAGATAAACAAATATGACAGCGTAGAAGCCAGCTTCGGGGAAATACTCCGCAAGAGCAAATGTGCTGCCACCAAGGCAAAATAAATAAATCGTGATGCCGGGAATCGAACCAGGGATTCCTGGATGTCACTTCCTGTGGGCAGTAACAGTATTAATGAATTACATTAACATCAGTTACGCACTGACAACTCGACTAACTTGATTAGTGGCTGAGCCAGGGCTGGAGCCGGAGAGTGGCTATCCCCAAGACGCCATCTACCAATTCCGACACAGCAATGAGCACATTGACACTGGCGCCTACACTTTCCCTCTTCAGCAAAAATCCTGGCTGGCAACTGAACGAGAAGGACGTGTCAGTTTTAAACATTGACAACGACACTAAATTTCTTGAAACATTATAGCAGGAGCTTATAAATGCATAGGCCGAGAGAAAATCAGTTTTGCTCTCAATATTCTGCCATTTGCACGAGACACATCTGGGGAAGGAGCTAAGTTTTGCTTCCCGGCTTATTTATTTCCTGAGTAAGATATTAAGAGATCAGAAGATTCTTATTTTACCAAAGCAACGTTGAAGGGATACCCGGCCTGCCTTATAACAGTTCGCGCTGGTCGCCTTCCGCGTATATATGAACACCAAGGTCATCTGAGATAGTAGCTGCGTTCTTCCCAGCGACGAACGTAGCTATTGTCTCATTTGGCATTGTGCCTAATAGACGACCCAGCATGAACGCATTAATCGTGTCGTCGCAAACCGGCATGATTCTCGTATTTTAACATCACAATTTATAATTTTCTAAGCTAGTGTCTTATAATTTTGTTTCGGCGATCTATTGGAATAATTAATTTTAATTTTTACCGCATTGCCCTTTTAGATTTTAGATCTCATGTAATTATTAGAAAATTAGTACATGCACACACAGAGATGAAACATCATGGTTATTGTAAGCGTGCAAAGCATCATATAGTTACGGGTCGTTCGTAAATAAAGTTCCAGTATATTCAACCGAAAATGGTGATAATTTTCGATCCTTTTAGAGAACTGGTGTGGAACTGGAATGCGAATTGAGAGATTTCTACCTAAGTCGGCCTTGGCTTGACCGAACCCATCTGACTTTAAAGGCGCTTCATTGCTGTTAACATGGAGAGTTGCCACACCCCCAGACTAACCGTAGCACAAATGACATTTTTCACATATATTTATTAGGTTTAAACCTACACACCGTATTTCTAACCTAGGTTGTCCCTGAAAATAGTACGACTCGTAGTTTGGCCGCACGGAATCGTAACGCAAAACGAGAGAGGGAACATGGGTTATTAATATTATCATTCACTCTTTCGTCGGGTCCTTTAATAACAATAATAACAATTTGTCGCAATTGCAACAGGTCCGGCAAGGACCCTAGGAGGAATCATTGACAGCCAGCCTAAATTACAAACAAAAGACAATTGCATATAGTGATAAAAGTATGGCCAGGGGAAGGTAAGGGAATTGGTATGGGGGCACGAATGCATTACCACCAAGGTTTGACCTGCAAGGGACTCTTTATAAAGTCCCCGATGGCATCGCCAAACGTGTTGGACAAGGGAGATAAAAAAAATTGGCCCAAATAGAAAGGCAGATATAAAAGTGGAGAGGTTAAAAAACATTGTTATGTAAATCAAAGCATGGTTATGGTATATTCTAAAACCAATGCATCCCCAAATGGGAATTGTCACCACCATAAAATAAATAATTTAGAATTAAAATGCACTTTGGGCACAGGAAAAAGCATGTTAAAATGAACCGCAAACTGCTCGCCCGAGTAAAAAGTGGAATACGGTTTTAGGGACTCAGTGGACAGTTGTCTGGGCGGCGAAGAAAGGGACGGAAATTTATAGCCTTAAGCCGCGTTTTGAAATAAGTGAGTAACGGCGCAGAAACTATTTCATTATCTAGAGAGTTCCAGACCGGCACAACTCGCAAAGCAAAAAAAGATTTCCTGGAATCAAGTCGGAATTTGGGTAAAACGAGCTTTAAATGGTTACCACGAGTCTGGGTCACCGAACTAAATTAAAAAAAAAGATAATTCAATGGGGAGCAAACAATGTATAATTTTAAAAGTTAGGATTAGGTCAGCCTTTAAATGTCTACATTCCAGGGAGTCCAATCCAAGGTCATGAAGTCTTCGACTGCCCGGTAGTGACTTCTTATGCCTCCTCTAGACGGATTCAAGCCGATTAATGTCCTTGAGGAGGTAGGGAGACCCGACCTGACTCGCATACTCGAGCAATGGTCGGACACAGACTTTGTATGCCCAAAGCCCAGGGTAAATAAAGGTTCCCGGAGTTAAAGCACTGGCGAACCATGGCAGATCTGCGAGTGGCCATTTCTGCTATAGTGTTGCAGTGTGAAGAAAATTTGAGATCCGGCTGAAACCATATTCCAAGATCCCTGAAGCTGGTGAAGCTGGTATCGAATTGCCGAGAAAATAATTTAACCCGCTACTGGATTTATCAATCGCAACACAGTGACATTTGATCCAAGAGAGTGGGAGCTGCCATTTGAGTGACTAATCGTAAATCGAGTTGATACTACACTGCAGACTCAAGGTGTCATCAGATGAAATGACCGGGGAGTGGAGTTTAAGGTCATCAGCAAACTTCTCCTGAGAAACATTACTTTCACTGATGGTCAGATCGTTGAGATAAAGAATGAAGAGTAGGGGACCAAGGACAGAGCCCTGGGGGACCCCACTAATTAAGGCCATAGGCAAGGAGAACTCACCCTGAACGCGTTGGGAGCACCCCGTGATAAAGGCAGAAATCCACGATAATAAATTTCCCTGGAAGCTAAGCTGATGCGGTTTAAACAGTAGTTTGGAATGGACAACGGACTCGAAAGCTTTTTTAAAATTGAAAAGGATAATGTCCTTTTTTTAATGCTCAGGTTAACTGCCTCGGTCCAATTATCAAGAGCCAGCAGGAGCTGATGAACTGATGATCTACCAGGCAAAAATCCAAATTGGTCTGGGTGGATCAGGTTGAAATTATTAATGTGGATCATCATTGCATCGCAGATAAGATTCTGTTACCTTACATACATGGAATGACGGTTAAGGATATTTGTCGGTAGTTCTGCGGATCGGCCCTTCTTGAAGATAGGAACTGCCGAAGGAGTGGACCACAGACGATGTGAAGGACAGATGCAATTTGATCACCAATTTGTCCATAGAAGAAAGAAGAGAAGCCATCGGGGCCCACGGAATGGGTACAAATGTCAGAGACCCGGAAAACAACATCGAGGGGTCGTGAAGGGTGTTGAACCCAAGAGAATTGCAGACAGGTGTAGATCCATCATCAGCTACTTCTGGCTGTAGCGTCTGAGAATATTCCCCTCCCACCTATGGGGCATTAGCGAAGATCCACAGTGTGTCATCTTGTAGCGCATTATAAATTAGGCTACTAAATTAGAACTTATCACAACTTATGGTAGCCGAAAACTACTGTATTGCCATCCCTAGACTTTGTCTTCTCAACACGAAAGCAACGAGTAAGAAGCACGTTGTCTTAAACATTTTGCACAATTGGGTGTAATTTCTGCTATAATTGCCGAGCGAAAGTATGCTTTAATACTCTACTGAATTTGCATTTTATGTTCGTCTATGCGTGTTCCTTTTTCTGTTTATGAAACGATAAGGTTCCCAATTCTGTACTGACATGGTTCAAATTTACTGACTAGGTAGTTTTAGTACATGGTGGCTTTAGTACAAGGTAGCCTTAGTACCACTGTTATCGTCGGTTGCCGATTTTCCAGTTCGTACTTAATGAAACTAGTTTGGAAAATGAAATTCCTGCCTGAAATATTTTAGGGGTGGGGGAGATATTCAAAACAGACCAAAACAAACCATATATGTGGAGCAGCAAAGTACTTCCTATGAAGCACTGGGAGGAAGTACTAAAGGTAGGTTGCTGCCCGTGTGTATAGAAAAACTAATGTGTTATAGCATCTCTATCTCCTTTTAGTGTAGGAGTTTGCTTGTGTCCGCTAACGTATGGTCCACACATGAATGCAGATTTGTTTCGGTAGATTCGCCATCGTAATTTCTATTTTGTTTTTTCTTGTAATAGGAAATGGTTCTCATTCGCAGCGTTCAAGAATTATATCGGAAAATGATCAAGGAAGGCAACGAGCAAATGCGGTAAAAACATTTTAAATTCTAAGTTACTATAAACGTGCGTTGGGTTGAAATGGGTAAGAAGATGTAAAACTACATCACATAACCTTTGTACGTTGTCACATCTGTACTGAACCTAACGACTGTCTTCAGAACCCATTATTGTCTACACTATCCGTATAACCACTATCCGTATCCGTATATACAGCCGAGGGTTCTGTAAATGGCTAGCTGTAATAACTGCAGACAGGTAATTAAACAATTTTTTTTGTGTAAAAAAAACTACTTATGTGTACTCTAGTTTAAATAATTTCATAAATTACTAAACTGTCAGTTGCTGACATGATTGCTGACAGCGGAACAGTTTTAACGAGGTAGTCTTCACGAAACAGCCATCGGGAGCAAATCAGTACCTTCCTAAAGCACCGAACAGAGCGAACAGAACGCACCACTGTTAGAGACAGTTTGGCTCCAAACTTGACGTCGCGCGTGCGCAGTGATGTTGCGTCAGCCGTTCAGTACCTTCCTAAACTACAACACAGCTGAACAAGCCCCAGCAGAGTATTCGATAGGTCATACCTTCACCGCGACCAGACTTGGATAATGGATTTGACCAGGATTGGCTAATAGATGTGACCAGGTGAGAGCAATGCCAAATTGCGAACCATCTCAGGGAAGCTGGAAACAGATTCATCGCTGACGATGTTGACTTCAATCAAGCCGCATCAACACGGCTATTAATTAGCACGGAATGAGCCAAACTGTCACCAACAGTGGTGCGTTTGGTTTGTTCTGTTTGGTCGTTTAGGAAGGTACCGAAGGACAATGACCGTTGCTGCGCTCCTTGCTCATTAAAGCCCCCCCCCCCAAAAAAAGAAAATTCACTTTGTAACCGAGGACCGTAGCTTAGCTTCAATTCCAGTTGGCCTTGCAATTACGATGATATTTTTCGCTCAGCAACCATCAGAGGACGCTGATAACCTACGGGGTCCCGACAAAAAACGGAAGCTAATTGGGTACTAACAAGTTTATTTTTTTTTAAAACAGTTACTTTACATTTAATTTGGTCTAGTCCATTGTAATTGTAAACTTAATCGCCAATGGAACAATTAGCAGCCGTGTGTGCTCTTCCTTGGCCACCTCAACCAAGTCAACCCACGTTTTAACTTTGGTTGCAACGAAAACCTGTTATATCATGTCTGTACTGTAAACAAGAGAGGTCAAAATTTAAAACGAAACATGTCCTACAATCCCAACTTTTTAAAATTTCATTAAGATTTATTCCGTTACTTGGTGGACTAGCACAGTTAATCGGAAAATTGCCTCTTATTAAAACTGCAAGCCACATTTTAATTATTACCCTTCCGTAGGCACATCAGTGAAGTCAACCCACATCTCAGGAACCGCAAACAATAAATTCGCCCTGTAATACGAATGCGAATGTTCTTGGATGTAACCAGCGTGACGGTTTACTGAATAGAAAGGTGATGTGTCCAAGTTCCAGATAACGCATAAAAAGAAGCCGTAAGCACAACAAAATGTGGGTCGTACATGACTGACTGACTGGAAATGTAGGCAACCTTTCCTCTCTGAGGATGACCACGCCATTGTGGTCGAAATATAAGTACGTTTGAATCTTTCTGTTGTGCTCACGGCTTCTTTTTATGCGTTATCTGGTTTACTGAATTTCATGCCAAGTAATTCAAAAATGTTACTAGGCTCGTTTTAAATAGATCGTTTTTTCCCTAGATTGTCTTCTAGGAAAAAATATCCCCAGAAGAAAATATCCCGGTATATATATCCCCAGAAAAAATATCTCCTGGAAAGATTATCCCCGGAAAAAATATTGCCCACAGTCGTAATGTTTTCTTATTGGTCATTTTAAATCTTATTGATTGATCTCTGAGAAAACCTTTTTTTAAAGGTGTCCTAGTTATTTATAATAGTATATAAGGCTTTAAATTGTAACATTTAGTATAGTTGGTATTCGTTTATATACTCAATTGTAGACTCGTGCTTGCCGTTCCCACCAAAAATAATTTTAATTAATTTGTTTTGTGCGTATCTAAAAATTTCAAGTAGGTAATCAGAAGCCTGGCCAAAACCTAAATACCATATCTGATTTAACTATTAGCCCTCTGATGCATGAATTAATTTCTGGCACTTTTTTTTAAACTATCCTCGGTTGTGGGATTCGACCCAGCATTGACTTGATTTGGAGGCGGGACACTGACCACTGGGCTGCTGCTGCTCGATTTGCTCGGGGTCCCCAGGGAGCCCTAACAACAACTCGTGCTGCCTCATGAGCTCTGTTTTTTTTAGCGTAAAGTGGCGAGAAGTAGATTTAATGCAACACCATGCAAGAGATGATTAAACATAGCATCAAAAACAATTTTCTTAACTATATCATTAAAGCAGTCATTGTGACAGCCAATCCAAACGTAGCCATTAATGCAAAAGGGCACGCATGCTCATTCTTTCAGTGCATCAGCATAAAAGGAGGAGCATGTTCATTTTTAACACGGTAGCTATGCAAACGGCGAGCATGTTCATTCTTTGCACGGCCGGCAATGAAAATGAGCGAGTGGCTAGCAATGTGAAGGTTAATGTCGATCAGCAGCAACACTCAGTACAAACGAAATACTACAACATGCATTGTTGACAGAAAACTGGGCAGTCAAACTCTGGGCCACAACAGAAAACGAGACAGTGTGACATCGCGTCATACTAGACCGGCGTATAAATCAGGAACCAGCTAATTTAGTTAATTTGCTCAAGTTTTTAAGGTTTGCTTCCATTGCGGCATTGTTACCATTTATCAATAACACTAGAATATCATCCGCAAAAAGAACTTCAAATTCACTTACACAATTTATAATGTCATTTATATATCATTGATCGAAGCAATAAAAGTTATACCACTTTTAAAAAAAAATCCACCAAGCAGTTCACCAATAGTTCACAAACAAGAAAGCATATTCATAAAGAAGGTGTTTTATTTAATATTGCTCCAATCCAAATTCATTTTTGTATCTTGTGTATGGGATATTTTTTTCCGGGGATATTTTTTCCAGGGATATTTTCTTCGTTGGGGGGGTATTAATAACATTTGAGTCTCAGCAACCTGCAGCAACCTGGATGCATGGAGCTGGAGAACGTAGTGTGATAGTATAAAAGTCCATGCTGGAAGCAACTCTGAAGGCCGCGGAAATGTTTACACTTAGACACATGGCTTGTTTACCTCAGCTTTATAATTGTTATAATTTCATGTTTGACTGCCTGTTTTCCACGGAAAGTTCATTGTAAGCATGCCATGTAAAACACGAAGACACTCTGAGCTATATTAACAACCCACCTATTATAGTCTTCATGAGGAAACCTAATGTTAGAACACGACAGTATAGCTACAGTACAGTGACAGTATAGCTATAGTACTAGGCTTTTAAAAAGGCTGCAAACGGGCAATATAAGGTCAGATCACTTGAATTTTCCATCCTTTTCAGTTAATTCATCGTTGCTGTGCTGTGAAAGATAGTATTAAGGGATGGTAGATATCCATATAGTTAACATGTTTAGTTTTAGTGATGATGCACGTCGGCATGAAATTGCGTGTCCCTACAATTCTTAAACTTAAAAAAATGTCGTAAAGCAAACCAATCCTACGACGAGTTTCATGACAGAGTACTGTGAGTACGGAAATGTTGTCCATTTAGAGGACGAGTATAAAAGGCAAGGGACCCGCCCTCAAATGGCCGCCTCGCTTCCCGATGGAAAGGGACAGCACACGCGAAGAATGCTCCCGTAATAAATCGTAATTTTCAGGATTAATAAACTGCTCCCCATCGTCCTAAAAGCTCTTTAGAATAAACAGTGAACATATCAGCAGTTTGCTTTAGGTTTAAGAATCCCAGTGCTACGGCACGTGGTAAATACCACACGGAACGCAAAATTTAAAATGTCCGTCATCATAATGAAGTTCCTACTGTTCCTACCGCTGCCCTTAGAATTTTGATATAATGACATACTCTTATACCAGAAGTCACGTCAAACCCACACAAGATCATCACGTGAGCAGACAAGAGACCAGCCGTAAATGGCTTGGCTTAGGTGACGTAGTCGCCAAGCCAATTAGTAATTAAAGGTGGCTTAAAAGAACCATAAACGGCCTAGCCTAGGTGATGTAGTGATGACTAGGTTCACCAAGCAAATTAGTGATTAAAGATGGCTTAACAGAAACTGTTCATATAACGTCAACCCATGGGTCAGCTTTTGTAGCCTTAAAGGGAAAGGTCTAGCAGGTTAAAAAAAATAATCTATAGCTCTTAGGCTTTCATCACCTAAAAGAGGAAATGTGGTGCGTGCGGCATCTTTGTGACATCATACTTAGTTCGCCATTCCTTGTTATAGTAAGCCAGTTGGCCAAAATAACGAAGTGAAGTGCTTCTGTTAAACCCACCCTTTTCTTTTCAAACTTGTAATAGCTCTCTCAGCTCTCACACCTATACTACGAGCACATAAATGGCCTAAACCGATTAAACATTTATCCTATCACTTGCAACGTTACTGCTGTTAAGGTGAGATCCCTCCGTAGGGATTTAACATTGATCTACCAACATGTAAATAACTTAATACCCGCGACATATAAATAATTGGTGTTAAACGCCATCAACCCCAAAGTGCTTTTAGGCCTTTATCAATGAAACACGTTTTTATCGCTTGAATAACATTGTCTGTGTACCATCTCGTCATGAAATGTAAGGCACAATGTAAGCTTTTACATCGAATACTAATGTTAAAGCACGAATTTTAAACATATCTGAAAAACTATTTTCTATATGCCGACGAAAATTTTCTATATGCCGACATTACCTTCCCTTTATGCACTAAGTATTTCCCTTCTTTTGAATGCTCAAACCCGAGCGAAACTTGTCGGTTCCCTGCCAGCCTCGTAGCTTAACCGTCTGCGCATGTGCGTATGCAGGCTCCCTATAAAAGCGTCTGATCCTGACCATGCTTCTTCTTTCTTCCTGAGCCTCCGCCGCGAGTGGTTGCTACTGTGCCTCTTCCAACTTGAAGTTAGGACTTCTGGGCCTTCGGCCATTCTTTGATTCATAATCAGAATGGATTCGCCGGTTGTAATCGATGCTGCGGATTCGTCTCTGGATCTAGACCTAGAGACCGCGACGATTCCAGTGCCTGGGCACCCGTTTCAACGGGCCCGGTCGCGGCGCCTGTTTCTTCGATACATCTTGGTTCGTCATGACAATCGGCGCTTCTAGGCGCCTCAGTTGGCCCTCCATCTACCTTGACAAGAGACCTTCTGCCCCCATAGATTTAACAGGAAGCCTCACCTTGACGCATGGGATGCCAATTGTTCTCTAAACCCGTCCAACCAAGGTCATAGTCCCGACGATCCCCATCTTCCTTCACAAAACTTATTTCCATTAGACATCATCTACTGGTACCTTCTAGGTGCACCCATCCATTCATCATGGCCCCTGCACCCATTCAACCTTGCAGTCTTCATGGACCACGATTTGGCCAACCAGTGGCGGTCCATGCTCGTCCCTCCCCACAGTTCCTGTCTGCAGACCGATTATCCTCCAATGGGCCATCTCCGCCTCTACCAGACTCGGCTTCGACAACATTGCCTGTTCCCTTCCCGCGGTTTCGGGGCCCAGTGTTCACCACATCAAGAACAGTCAAAATTAAGTGCGACCCACAGAGTGCGCCTGTTGGTTGGTGTTTTCCATCCAATCTGGTCCCCACAACTACTGCGGACCAACCGAACCTTCAAGAAAAGACTACGACCATCCAAACAGTCGACCGCCCACACTCTCCTGCACCTCCTTCTCCATGTCCCCGTATGTCGAAAACTTGGTCTTGATCCCTTGGGACCACCTGGACCTAGTCAACTTGCTGCAGCTTTTCGCGTCTCTCCCAAGTCTCCTCCTCCAGGGTCTCCAAATTTTCTGACTCTACGCCCACAATCGCCGGGTATGATCTTTAGGAAAACTAGTACCATCACAGGAAGCACCAGGCTTCCATCTTTAGTAAAGGTGCCCGCTACCGGACCCCAGTACAATGCGTGGCACCCATTATGGTTTCCTCGGGCCTCTACGTCCACAGGCCCGGCAAGTTTCATGCACTACTGCATTGACACCGCCTTCCTCGGTCTTTGGCCCACCTTAGAACACTCTGCAACCATCACAGTCCCAACCAGGGCCACCCTGGCCTGTTTTTCACTTGCTACGCCCATTGTTGCGTAATTACTTCAACAACCTTGTGGACTGAGTGGGCCAATGGGCCCGTTTCCTTCTACCAGGACGTTATGGACTGTATTCTAGTCTGACTTATCACGCCCATTGCAAACTACATACTAGTAATCCACGTATTAAAAGAAATTGGAGGGGGAAGGGCAGCCTGACACAAGCCCACGGCTACACAAGCTTAGACGTCTCACTCCAACCTTCTACACAAGAACAAAGACACCAACCTACACTCAATACAGATCACCACACCAGCGTAACTTCGCTTGGGTCCCATTGCCTCTACTAGTGGGCCCTTCTGACCACCTTAACCTCTTTTGCGGTGTAATGATCTCTCTCGTGTTTCCTTTTCCGCCTGTGGATGGCCTTACCGACTTCCTGGGATTACGTCATGCGTCACGAAATTGGTACGAATTTGGTAGTAGCCATTGTTACGGTAATTGCTTCGCTACTCGATACTTTTCTATGACCAACTTTTGCTACTTCCAGTCATGGAACCTACGCAGCCTGATAACACTCCTGAACCAACAGACAATTGAGATGGCCAAAAAATACTCAAAAGTACAATAGACTGTGCGACGCCTGCCATAACATCACATTTTTTTCGCCAATAGTTTAGGACGCCCATCTATACTACAGCATAAATAGCATTGACCAACTAGTGACACTGCGGTCACGACTCCTCAGGGCTTCCTATCTAGTCTCCGATACGTCTTATGTTCAAGTGTTACTCTCTTCTTCTTCTATAATTTAACTTTGTTAATGTCTGGTTATGAACCAGCAGTTCTCCTCTGATTATGTCATCGCTATCAACACCTATCAAACATCAGTCGGCTCTCTGGCAATCACGACTCCGATACGACCAGTAGAACACTCTGCTAACAGGCGCCCACGTCTGGTCCCGTAGCCTACAACCTCGACAATGCCGTTCCCCCATTAGCGATTGGCCTTTAACGATGTGCCCATTACACGACTTTTGAAGAAGATGTCACTTCATGGACATAACCAGTGCTTCCACGTCACTTACGGTAATGTGAGCTATTTTATTCCTTAGCTTTATTAACCTTCGCCCAGAACACGTAGAGCCTCCATTAGTTTCCAGCAATGATACAAACAGCGGAGACGATGGAAAAACACTACTAAGCAAGATAATATTTTGTCAACTAGAATAATCACCACCAATGACCATTTAGCGCCCACCTCAAAGCGACCAGTGCAGAATTTGCCTCGTTCGTCGCTATGTCGGAAGCACGACAGTTCGTTGCTGACAGCACGGGCCACTCCACAACATCGTAGAGATTGCAGGTGATCACCGGCGCCCATCTGGGCCCATCGAAAATGCCTTAACCTGCCCCGTCACCTATCTAACCAAGCTCATCAGTCCAACTGCTATCAGCTTGGGACACACGGCCCCACCATATGCGCCCACAACGCTCATTCCTTCGGTCCATGAGATTGGAAAATCATCAGGAGCGTCTCGTCAACACGTACACTAATGGATAGCTCACGGTTCACAGGGTCAGTTGATTCTAGGACAGCCAGCTTGTAGAGCTGTATCCATTACCATGGTCCCACCACCATAGGTGATGAGGTCTGCTTAATGCATAAAAGGCCTGTTTTGATAGACTTCGAAAATCTCCATTATCTGTTTTTAATGCACTCTCTCGGGTTCTCAGTGCTTCTTCCAGAGAAAGAAAGTTGGCTTCCCTGCCAGTCCTGTAGGTAATCCACTGCACATGCGCGGACGCAGTCCTCTCTATATAAACGCTGGCACAGCTTCATTCCTCTTCTCTTTTTCTGTGCCGGCCACACGCTGCGGCTGCTTCTCCAGCTCCTCATCCAAGATTCGCGTTCCTTCATCCGCAGGATGGCGTCCTCTTCCTCGGTCCTCCCTATTGGCATGGCAGACCGGGGTTTCGACGTCTGTCTTGCGTTCAGCTGTTCATCGCTGCTGCCATTCCTTGACACCGGCGTTCCTCTTGGTTCTACCCAGGCGATTCAAGTCGCCGTGGTGTCCGAGCGGTGTGCGGAATTGTTCAAATGGGCGACGATCCTCGTCCTCTTCTCTACTGTCCATTGCTTCTGCACTGCCTTCTTGGTTCCTCCACATACCATCGTTTCCCCGGATGGCGTCCTCCCCGGTCCCCCCCCCCGGTCCCCCCTATAGGGATGGCGGACCTGGGTTTCAACGTCCGTCACCATGACGTCCGGGCGGTGCGCGGATCGGTTCACGTGGACAACGATCCTCGTCCTCGTTCCTGTCCCTACTGTGCGTTACTTCACGCAGCCTTCTTGAATTGAGCCGTTTCACCGCCTGCTGTCGGCTTGCGCTTTTCCTCCATTCAGCATTGCATACTGACATTTACTCAATGGGTTATAATATCCCTTCGCTCCGCCACCATCTGTGCCTCCTACTGCGCAGCCCTATTTCGGATAAAAACTCCAACGATGCAGCCCGCTCGTCTTTCCCGTCATTTAGTATCAGCTATTCCCATTCCGGCCATGTGCAGCAATCCTTTCTATCCAACAGGAGGATGCGCTAGTCTCGGAGACCTCGATTCTTGCGTTCCCATTCCACCAGGACCATGCCTCGAGGAACCAACGGTTCCTTCCACAACCACTTCACCTGTCTCGCCTTTAGAATCCTTTAATCCGGAAGACATCCGTTCCGGTAGACTTCTCTACTGCTACGATTCTTCATAGCGGTACCTCTACCGTCCCACCGACTCCATACAGATGGCTTCCTCGTGACTTCGAATCCAAGTCCCTTTTGCTTGAAACTCGACTTGTCAATGATCTCTACACTAAACTCAACCTTTTAGCTTCGCCTAGCCAGCTTGCAACACGACGGACTGCTTCACCGCTTCCGCGCTGTCTGGATTTTCCATCCTATCCCTCACAGTGATCTGTACCCTCTCGTTCCACCTTGGCAGCAGAACAGCTCTCTCAGTGACGGGTCCATTCCGTCATGCATGTAGCAAAGCTAGATTTCCAGTACAGCTCATTCTCCAATCATCCGGCTCCCCTAGCCAACTTTAAAGACCCAGGTCCTTCCCAGCATCCTCGTTCCACTTCGCCAGCAGCCCTGCTTTCCGCACCAATCCTGAAGCCTGTGACACAGCGTTCTTCCTGTAGGAACGATCGCAGACTTCTGTGTCATCCGCTACCCTCTGCACACGACTTTGCGCAATGCAACCTGTCTCATCCTTCTTCTTCCAACCGACGACGACGTGCTGTTCCCGACCATTCCGGTCCTCCAT
>JAHWFP010189683.1:37503-67136 GCA_023313725.1 Lithobius niger | reverse complement strand
AACTATTGGTTATCGATTTTTAAACCACGGCTGCGATGATTTGGCCGCTCGACATGCAAATCGACGTATTTGCATGTCTTGCGGACAAATCATCGCAGCCGTGGTTTAAAAATCGATAACCAATAGTTTCTTAATAATAACTTATTTATATCACGGTTGGGACGTCAAGCTAACTTCGTATTTAATTAAAACGTGTTTGTGTTTTGTGAAAATATCTCGAAATGACTGAAGGTCATTCCATTTTAGTTTACTGAGGGTGGAGTGGTTGGTAGACCGACGAGTCGTTTGCATCCGTTTGTGGGGGAATGGGCAGGAAGGATACGCAGCGTTGTTTCGCCGTATTTCACGCTAGCCAGGTCGCTTGTGTTTTCGAAGCTTTTCGGAGTGATAGAACTTCGATAAAAGGCTGCAGGGATAGAAGGGAAGGTATGTAATTCATTTTGAGCGTTTGTAGTTTGAGAATTATTTAAAACTACGGTAATAGGTTATCAGTATGAATGAAGGTCATTGCATTTTAGTTTGTGGAAGGAGGGGGAGGGGGGAAGTTAACGCAGCGTGAATGGCTTAGATAAAGGCCTGACGTATAAGAGTTTGCAGGGATGGGATTTCATTCCTTTTAAGTAATTAAGTTTTGTATGTTTTTATTGCGTTACGTTTTTTTTTCACACGATGTATTTGGTTGTTGGTGTGTGCGTTCCCGGTCGCGTGATTCGGAAGTGTCAAAACTGTGGTAAAAGTGTGGGTAATCGGCAAAAGTGTGAGGTAACTTGATAACCCACACTTTTTGCGATGACGCACACTTCCGGTGTTTGTTAACGGGATTTAACCAACGGAAACTTGTCATGGCGGTGAGTTAGCGTGACGTCACAGCCGTGGTATAAATACCGTTAGACAAGCGTATAAAAAATGAAAAATCTAGAATGCCGTAAGGTTGAATGCCGTTTGAAAGGTTGATTCCTTCATTTTTTTTTTCAATTATTTACTTAACAGCTAAAACTGGCAAATGCACATATCATTACATTTTAAAATATGCGGAGTTTGCTGCTTCTCTTATGCGTTCGTTCGTTACTCAAAATGATATAGCCCTAGTGATTCATACCGTTCGTGACTTTTATCAGCTTCAGCGTCGAGTTGATTTGTTATTATGTCTCCATTAGTTGAAGACTACTTCCCCCTCCTTTCCTTTCTTCGAACCCCCATCACCACCAACCAGTCTGGCATGCAGCTTCTTAAGAGTGTTGATTTTGGATTTAATTTATAATTTGGCTTCAGGGCGCGATCGCGATGCGACTAACTCCTCTATGAATTATTTATCCAATCATTCACTTCCTTCAGGCGAAGATTCAAGTTTCCGCTTGAATAAGCTGAAAAGCAAGGCGGCAAGGGGTTCTGATCCCCTCCCCCCCCCCCCACCCTTTTGTGGATGCTTATTGGTGTTTTGAGAGCGCGATTTTCGGGAGATAATGCTTAGTTTATTATGTTTTTGTGGGTTGTTAAATTTTTGAGTCATCGTTGTGTTGGACTTTTTTTTGGGCTGGCAGATTCCACAGAGCGCGTAAATTAATTACGCATTTAAGCTTAATTAAATGGCAAGTACAAAACAAAAAAAGCTGCCTGTGAAAATTGATCTTGACATCGGCTTGCGAGATCTGCCCGAATCAAGGCCGAAATGAGGTTGAAATCTTGGAAACCGCGTTGCCACCTAGTGGATGTATATTCCAACGAATAATCCAATGTGACGAAATCCTGCCAAGACAATCTAATTTACATTTTGCAAAGTGTTAATGTTTTCGTGGTGTTTTTTTTTTCGTGAGTTGTTCAAACTTGGCGATTGTGTGAATTAGGAAAACATGTGCTGGCTTCTACGGTCGCAGGGATGTTGTGCAGGTAAGTTAAAACTGGTTTGTTTAGGCGTAGTGCTTTTAAGGGCGCTTAACGTAGTGTGACAGTATACAAGTCCACGGTTTAAGAGAAGGACCAACCTGTTTGGTAACGATAGGCGAGACGAAAATTTAGATTGCAAAATATCGTAATATCACCAATAATTTTGGAAAAGAAAATAATTGTGGATAAAGTTGTCATTTTGACCCTGTATCCGTTTGTTAATTTTCCATAATACGAATAGTTTCTCGTGTCATGCCAACAGTAACCGTGGTGGGCCGATTGTCTGGGTTTTAAGAGAAAGGAACAGAAATAGAAACAGCTGCTTACTAGAACACTAGAAGAAAGGCATAAGAACGTTCAGGTCATTGCGAAGGCCTTACGTGTGAAACGAGGTCGTTTGTTTTTATCTACACAGTTCGAAAATCTACCAGTACAAATTTTTTAACTTTTATTTCTAAACTTGTTCGGTTTCGTGGAAGGGTTCAGACGATATATGGTTTTTGTTACTAAAGCTGATGATAACATTACAGTATCGCAATGTCGTAAAATCTACCAACCCTGTCCTTTGGTTTATTCCGTCTGTGTTGGTTTGTGTGGTTCAATTAATAGAAATTAAGAAAGAAGAGATTTTGCCCTGTTGTAATATCAACTACAGGGTACTTAACTATACATAGTAGTAAACAAAGTCTGGTTCCGTTTGAATAGTTTATAATTGTTAAGTTATGATATTCATTTTGTTGCAGTTGTGCAACAAAATATTGCTAGCTATAGGTGTGGCATCGATAGTATTTAATACGACATCGTTTGATTAAATTCATGTTGTTGTACTGTTCCAAGAAAACGAGATAAAATGTTGCTGAAGAATGTATTCTCGTAACCTTCTAAACTGTTATTGTTGATTGTTGAGTCACAGCCATAATCGTCACCATCTCGAAAATTTCAACTAGTTTTCCTGGCAACATTGCATTGCATAAATGCACACTTTCTCCTGTTAGTACGTAGCTATTTTAAATAAACATCACTGTCTACAAAATAACGTTTCTGTAGTTTACTTGTAAATCTGTAGTACTACTGCGTTGAAGCGCGCGAAATGACACAACGGCAACATCCGTGGACTGAGAACTGCATGGCGTATAGGACAATAAGGAATCTCCCTTTAACATTTCGTATAATGGGACCAAAGCTTCAGGGCTCAAAAATGGATCTGTAACAAATTGAGTAAAAGTAAACTTTTTTAAAAGCATTGTCTTGTTAATATAACGTAACTTGTAGATATTTGCTGACGGACGAGAAGTGGGCAACAACTGGAGGATACAATCCCGAGAAGATTTTATTATTTTTTGATAACGGCCGAGAGTCGAGTTCTAGTTTTATTGCATTTGCTGCCGATGAATGTCTGCCAGCTTCTTTCTGCGAGGGAAACTTGGTTCGCAGATGGGAATTTGCTATGCGTCCGAAAGTATTTCTACAGCTTATGTAATTCACTTACCCTTCGGTGAAACCAGTGTCGAGTAAGCTTTGATATAAAAAAAAATAAAACAATAAAGTAACGAAAGAGATGCATATATTAGGTTCAATAATGCCATTGTTGTCCATTGTCAATTCCTGGAGGGATTTAACGACCAATCAACAATAACTGACTTGGAATGAGCTCTCAAACATGATATTTGTGCATTCTATTTGTAGACCGTTAAAGAAATGTCATCTGTGCCAGGTAACATGACGAAAAAATACACAATTTGAGATTAGTGACGCAAAGCAAGGCCGACGATAACTTCAAACATTTCGTTGTATGATGGATGGACGAACTGACATTTTTACCTGAAGAGGTGTAAAGTACGGAAAGGATTACCTTAACGACGATTTGATTTTTTTGTGTGTGGAACTAGACGATTTGATTTTTTTTTTTTACTTCAACGACGCATAAATGAATGGGATGTATACACTGTACAGGAGGGTGAACTGTTGACAGGGAATGAGGCTCAAGGTTAATACCGCCAATGGTTTCCATTGATATGTGGAATACACACGAGACAACAATTTTAACCAATGGGCGTGCGTGGCAGTAACTATTTTTAACCAATGGGCGTGCTTGGCAGTCACTATTTTTAACCAATGGGCGTGCGTGGCAGATACTATTTTTAACCAATGGGCGTGCGTGGCAGTCACCGAACAAACAGTATTAGTGAACGGTGAAATAGCGGTTTGCTTCGTCAGTCGGCCATCTCATCATTCGATATCGCCTTACTGCAGTGAAATATTTCGTCTGTGCATGCACTCTCCTGGAGCTGAACGAGTCGGAGAATGCATTAGATTGCAAGGCAGGCTGAAGCACCTTCGTGAACTTTTACGTGTATCTGTCGATATTAACTTAATATTTTAGTAGCATGTATTTTAGTATTTGATTTTAGTAAATTACATTTTTGGGAACGAATACTCCGCAGGGCATTTTTTAACATAGTAACTGATGCTCCAAGTGGAGCACCAGCCTTCATGATTGGAGCACCAGTTAGCATCACGGATGCTATCATGGATAGCATCCATGATAGCATCCATGATGCTATCATGGATGCTAAAAGTTGAAACTTATTTTTCATTTTTAAAAAAATCATTACGATAAAAATTAAAATTACGATGAAATGAATATGTGCAAGTCATTCGTTACCGGTTGTTTTCTGAAATTCCATATTCCTCCAACCCAAAATAGTTGAAACAATCCGAGAACTTGAGTGCAAAAAAGTATTTAGACACATCTCCTCCATTTCTGTCTGCCTGCGGCCTCAATCATGCCTTTTTTTGCTATTTGGAGCACCACTTCATATTCCTTAAAAAATGCCCTGATAGTCCGGGGACAGCTAAGTCCATGGGACGAAAAGTCTAACACATTTTCGGTTACCCTTAGGATTCCAGTGGTGTAGTGCTGGAGCATTACAGCGATGAACGACTGTCGAGAAAGCTCAGCTTAGTTAAGTGAATTAAAAAGATCTGTTAGGTAACCTGTCATATTTTCAGACTGATCCTGTTATTTTTACTGGGGGTCCCATTGCATCCATTCAGGCCTATTCTGTAGAAACTATCGTCCTGCAATGATAGGTTTCTCGATTCCCAATCTTCCGATTCCCTTGCTCGACTTCTTTTGGCCTTTAAGAAATAAGTCTGCAATTCTTCATTCTGGAATGCTGAAATTCCTAATTACAAAGGAAATAGGTTTGCTTTTCTGTTTTATTTTTCATTTTGCATGTTGTTCGTTTTAGGTTAAGTTCAGTGGTTTTGGGATGGCTTCAAAAATTCGTCAACCTTGAATACGTTTCAGGGGGATGATTAGCGGTTCCCATCTCTTTGTTGTTGCTTCTTTGGTCGCTTACGTTAATAGCGTGTTTTCTTGGTGGGAGCTTTGGCGCCTTTTGGCGTCGGTAGGTATCCATCGCAAGGGAATGGCGCTTATACTCGTGGGCGGAAAACTTCGGCTGACTCGAGGCAGCTTGGCACATTAACGTAATGGAAAGAGATTAACTTTTCATCTCTGCCAGAAGAGTTGCGGCGCGTGTTGACTTCATTAATTAAGCTACTAAAGCAAAGCGGGTCGGGGAAGGGAGGAGGGGAGGGGGGAGGGGTTAAATTTAAAGAGACCGGGAAAGATGGGGGTACGAAAGGGATGATGTGTGATGGATAAATTTTTTTAATAGCTGTTGTAGCTTACTGTTTATTAAAAAGACGGGCAAAGGTTGAAAAGTGCTTCATTTAGTGAGCGTAATTTAGGTGTATATGGCAGTGTTGTTGGTGATGAAGTCTTGATTAGTTTTTTTTTAATTTTTTTTTTTTGCGTTATTTAAAGACATTAAACATTTGCGAAGGATGTGCTGGGTCCAACTGCGTGAACTGTAAAGGGCCATGTCAGGATTAAGCAGGCGATTGAAGCAAAGCGAAACATTTTTTTTGGCCAATGACATCAAAAAAAATTTAGCGTGCTAGGTCATAATGGAACTTCGTAACTTTAAGATTGCCTTTTTTTTTAGGCCCATTGTTTAATGTTGGCCCCGGTTCATCCCAGTAAATTCGCATAGATAAGGGCCCTGGAAATGCGCTTATGGTAATGTCGATTGTGGCGTGCAAAAGCAAAATATGCTAATTATTTCCTAGCAAAATTTGAAAGGAATGTTATCGTAATAGTAGATCACTAAAGCACATGTCCATTGCCCAGGACATCTTGGTTAGGAAAAAGAGACTGCGAGTGCTCAAGAATTAAGAAAATTTTTTTATTGCGCTCAAGAATGGCGTGCTATAATGCAACACTTGTCAGCTAGCCATAAAATGGTTCGCCCTATTTCAGAACAAAATTCCCCATCGATTTCCAGGCTGTGGAATATAAGTCGCATTCCATGAAGTCTGACCCACTAACCTAGCGGCTTGTCGTCTTTGATGATCAACATTGGTGACTATCTGTTATCCCTGTGAAACTCTCCATCCTGGAGAGTCTTTTGCAGCTCGAGTGATGCAGCTAACCAGTAATCATGTTAGATCCGATTACCCTGACTGTCCTGCAACAAATCTATTTAGAGTAGATTATAGTTTCCCATGAGCACCTCTCGCCGACCTGAATGTTAACTTCCGTTGTGGAGTGTCGCCGGTATCAACCACTTGTTGAGCTGCTTGTCTCGCTTGGTCACCAGTCACCTGGTACTACATCGTTTACCGAGTTCGATTAGTTTAATCGGTCAATATCATTGGATGTGTCGCTTCATTCGCTTGTCATTTGTGGTTTTCCTCCACTACCGCCTGCTCTGCTGTAGGTATATTATCTTCAGCATCAGCTCCCTGATCTGCATGAGCTTGCTCCAGCACATGAAAATTTGCCTGGTCAAGTGCTGGATCATCATAAATATTCGTGAAGTCCGTAGGTATGCCCATCTGTTCGTCACACTTGGGGGTGTAGGAAACTCGAAATTTCGAGTCGAGTTCGTGTTCGACTTAAACTCGAGCTGAAAACGTCTATCCCAAGTTTCAAGTTTCGTCGAATTAAAAAAAAATCGCTATTATCTCAGATAAATTGAAAGTGCAGCTCTTAGCTAAATTGCAGCAAAACATAATTTATCTAACGTACAGTATACCAAATATGTGAATATGTTGCGTAGTGACAGTAGCATGATCAGACCTGCGAGAGGGTGGGGGCAACTTTTACTTCGTAAAAGGGCAAGTTTTAGTGGACATTTTTCAAGGGGACCTCTTTATTTTGCATGCCAGTCACTATTGTTATTTCTACGCCTTTACTATTTGCTAGCCTTTAGCCCCTCCCCCCATTTTTTAGGCTTTTAAGCCATTTCTCTGGAAGTGCCACCAGCACGTGTTGGGCATGTTTTTTCACACAAAGGGCATTTTGAGAAAAGGACGGGGGCAATGACCCTCCCTTGCTTTCCACGCACGCCCATTGGTTATACAATAATTGGATCAATGAGTCGTGTTTAAGTGTTTTTGATACAGCCAACAATTATTTACTTGGTTTACCATGTGGTAATTATAAAAACCTACATCATCATCTTACAAACTAGCTAGATTCTCTGCCATACTCCCTACTCGACTCTAGCCCAATTCGACATGTAAAAGTTAAGCTCCACACAGCTAGAAATACTGTGGTTCACTCCTTAAACTTCTGTCTGGAACAAAGTCCATTTGTTTGAGATCAGGTTCTTCTTTGGGCATTCGGAAATATTTCTCTGTGAACTTGACGTCCCTACTCTCCACTACCTTACAAACTTGGGCAATCATACCCAGTAGCCCTTCCTGTTGGTGTCGTAACCCACCAGCACTCCCATTTCACTCTTGTCTTTCAGTTTTCCCCTCGTTAGCTCGTTCACTCTGATATAGTCCTTACATTCCAATCCCGCTGAATGTGGCAATGCTGTTTAACTTAATCACGCATGCTTTGCAATGGAGACTGCCGAATCCTGTGTTACATAGATAACAAGCCGTCGGAACAATTTCTCCATAAAAACTTGGGTAAACCTACCCTCACTAAGATTGTGCGTTCCTTGTCTTGTTGGTCCTGTTCAATCTCTCCATGGCTTCATTGTCTTGGGGCATGGGGGGGGGGGAGGGTGTGTCTCACAATTCCATCCTTCTTCAGGTACTCTTCAAAGGCTGTTTGTAGCACCCTATTTTTTTGCTCAGCTTCAACTTCCGCCACAATCTTCCAGATAAAAAAATGACAAGCACCTAGTTCTTAATCCACTTTCTCTTCATGAATGCATCAAGAAAGCTCACGTAGTGTTTCTCACGTTGCAACAGGCATCAGCCTGCAGATGTCGGAGTGGTCAAACCTTAGCTTGCTGGAGACATTGGGATACTTGGTTCTGTTGAAAGCATGCCCGTAGACCTGCCCTTTTGGCAGTGGTTACAAGGTAATTCTGGGTAATGAAGAATAGTCTTCTTGGCCCTCTACAAGATCTAGCCTTTGAATCATTTTTATTAACTCGTGTGACATGTGTATAGTGGAGAGCCATCATGCCATAACTGAAAATCACTCTTCGTGGATTGTTTCGAATCCCCCCACTATTGGGTCTGACTTTGTTGTTTCCCATTTTTGCTTCAGTGCTGCATCTGAAGTTACAACAGTCGCATTCCTTGCTGTCATGATGTTATCTCTTGCCTTTATTATCATGTTTATAAGTGGATACAAATACTCCCATCTTCTATCATCATCGATTACAACAACCCGCTCTTGTGTGATTGTACACCACACTATACTTGACCTTGTGTAGAACTCCCCCCCCCCCGATACATTGGTTCTGAACGAGAAAACAAAGTAAACCTCGGGAATTGTATAATCTGGTTGTATATGCTGTTAGAATACACCCTACACCCTCTATTACAACTTTGGTAACATCAGTAGTTATGCCTACCTTTCACTAAGTTTTTCGTACCTTAAGAACTCTTCCGACCATCAGCACCGAGGTAATAATCCATTCATAGTTGTATTTGACACCCTAAATCACATTTGTTAGTTATGTGCTTTCCTCAGAGACCGTTTCAGGGCTCGAATTGTCTTAGAAAAATTGCATAGCAGAAATGCGATACAAAATAGAAATTTGCATAGCAATCACGAAAAAATGATTAGCAACTTTTAAAGAATAATTTATTTAGTAAAAAAACAATACAAAAAGTTTACTTTATTTCAAACAATAGCCATTTTTGTTTCACATTTACTTTGCTACACACACGGATGCTTGGTCAAGACATGGCATTCAATGCACATTAAGACTATTTTGACCTGTGTCTGAAACTAAAGCGCCACCAACTAAATACCGAAGGTGATGGTAGGACCAATGATTTCCCAGAATGCATGTGCGATGTTTAGCCTGCCTATAATTTAGGAGGGATTAGCATCTCTGTGTCGGCCACCACGATCATGATTAGGCTATTATGTTGTCTCCTTTAATACAGTTGCGTCGCTAACTGCGATACATTATTTAATTTTGCATCGCTAAAGTTTAAATTTGTGGTGCAAATTGCGATGCGATACCGCTCATTTCGAGCCCTGCGTTTACTCTCGGATGACGAGCATCACTTTGATATAAATTTGCAATTGTGAGCAAAATGTCCCTGTATGTTGCAAGCGAAGCACTTGAGTTTGCCTTTTGATGTCCTAAAAGTCTTCATAGCTTTCTTGTGTTTGGTTACATTTATCTGCCAGTTGCGAGTTTCAGGTGAAGCTTCTTCCTCCTGACCCCATCATTTTCTCCTCCTATTACCTCCTAATAGGTAAGTTTCCACATATCAGGTGTGCATGAATCCATGTGCAGCTTAGCTTTTGATGCGCTTCCAGCTGTAGCCATGGCAACAGAAGGAGAGAGGGACAATTTTGGTAGGTAAATCTCATCGGAAATTTCTAGGTTGTTTTACATGCCACAATTGACATGAGCACGAGATACCACAGGGCCCTTCTTGTCTCGAAAATGCCACGGATTCGAACCCGGGACATCTGGCACACGAGACGGTCATGCTAATCATCAGACCACCTTGCAATCCGTGTGCAGCAGCCCGTGTTATACCTGTTGGACAATCCTCACGACATCAGTAATGCCACGAACCATGTGGGATAACCCTTGACTTTGTTCCAAATGCAATCGTATTGCTTTATCATTGCTCATCTTATAGTTTATGAAATCCGTTAACGCAGATAGCTTAAGAATTTTAGCACCATGTGCATATTTTTTCTTCACTGTTTCTCACAGTATTTTAGGATTGTCAGTGTGTGCAAATGCTGGCTGACTGCAAGCATCATAGTTAAAGTATAATGGGTACACCCTCATGATACTTGAGCTCATATTGATTCTACTGCCGTCCTTTCCGCGAGTTTTCGTGATCAGTTTGATCATTTAATTTTTCTATTAAAACACTTGTGAACTGGTTATTTCGTTTGAACTTCCTACGTTTTCCCGGTTTTTCTTAACCTGCTGTATTTCAACTTGAAGCCACCCACTTTTGTCTTATCAACCATTTCGTTATCCTTGTAGAAAAAAAAACACTTCTAAACTGAATCATATTTAAATTTAGTTTGAGTAATTATCTTCCACTTCTGGATAAATAAGTAAGACTTGCAAGTAATCCTCTCAACGAAACGTCAACTTTCGATTTCGTTATGACGTTATGTCATCCCTCTTCCAGATCGTAACAAACAAGATGGTGGTTCCCCTTCCGGACTTTTTTCCGTTCGTTTGCTCAGTGACGGTTTGCATCAAACCTTTTCAGAACAGCGTTTAACGTATCTAACGACGGTACCCTAACCTTGTGAAAGGAAGTCATCGTACTGCTAGATAATTATTCTGCAGTTTAAACGAAAAGATGCTGTCATCTGTCCAAGTCTAGTAATGCATCTTCCGTCGATTGAATCACCGCAGTCCCATACGAATCATGTCGCAGGATGGCCACACAGTCATTTAAGAGTTTGTTGTTGTTATTGCACTGGTAAATGTAGTGACATAGCTAAAAATAGCCCTAGCATATCTAGCCAACACTAAGCACCAACGCATACATCTGTTGCCCTCAACATCTTGGTTAAAAGAGCGCTTAACAATGGCATGCTATAGCAACAGCCTGTAGACGAACTGTAAAATAGTTCATGCCATTTCATAACAAAATTGTCCTCCCACCCAAGATAACTTTAGCAGTTGAAAAGACGACCTTAGTGTTGGGGCCAGTTCATTTTTCCTTGGTATGTGAGTCGCAAACCCCAGTGCCAGTACATTCTCCATTGTAACTGGGTGCCTCGCAAACCTCCTTTGGTGCCTAGCTTTCCTACTAGTATAGGAGCTTGCTCATGTCACGTATGCACTTTTATGTCCTCCTAAATTTGACTGTTGGGCCTTATTATACACCTACAGATGTGTTAAAAACAATTGCGGTCACGTGGTCCAAATGTGGTCGTTTGGCTGCCATATTGGATGCCACATTGGAAACTAAGCCCAATTTTTGTTTATGAGTATCTCCCTTACTGGTGGTCCAATTTAATGCTTTATATGCCGTCCTGATATGTCCATTACCTGTAAATTTATGCATTCCTCCCCAGAATGCTGTCATTCCCTAGAGGTTTTTTAGTTGTTCAGAACCGTCCAGCTGCGTAACCCAAGTGCAGATGCACAAGCACATTCCTCCTATAGAAATGCCTAGCGCGGTCGTTAGCTATCTTATTTTCCTCTAATGCTCCAGTGTGGACACGCTTTCGTTTTTCGCTTGTTCTCTTTCGTTTCAAGTTTTCTTTCACTTGATGGTCTTTCGTCTAGACCTCCAGGCAACGATGGGAAGATTCATTGCCACCCCGAAAGAAGCTTCCTACCGAAACACGTCTTCACTGGCCAACCCATCGCCTGCTTACTCTTTTGCTGGCGTCGGCCCGTCATTACCTCTTTTGGCTGTACCTTTGACTGCACAGCACTTTTCTCGCCGTGTTCAACCTGAACAGTCATCTGTCCCAGCATCCCCGCATGGATCTGCTTTTTCACCATGCGTCTACCATCACCTCTGCTGATTCCTGGCTCCTTGTGACTTTCGTCTGCTCTCCTGTCGGCTATCAATGATGGCACGATTAACACATCGGCAGCATCGTCTGTTCCCTGTATCCAGCCCATTGACTGATGTGATCGTCGGCGTGCCGTCTGCTCTGCGACCATCCTGACCTTTGACCACGTCTGCTCTTTCGTCTGCTCCAAGGGCACTGCTTTCATTGGTAAAGCAAACGAAAGCAAGAAAGACCCTCATGTGACCGGCACCCTTCATTGCCGCTTTGGAGCTGCCTATCGTTCTTCGCTAAAGACGCACGATGAAGCGAACGTACACAAGCGACAACCTCATGCGGCCTACCGTTATTTTGGCCGCCTGGGGACTCTTTCGTCCATCTCGACAAGTCAACAGAGACTAACCAAGCCCTCACACGGCCTTTGTCGTGATCAAGGTCTCTTTGGATCTATCCTTTCGTTTTTTCATGAAAGACTCGCTACGTTGTTATCAGAAAACAAACAAGACCATATTGCAGCCTCTTCCTTTCATCAGGGCTGTGTGGAATCTCACGTTCGTATTTCTTCTCGAAAGGCTTAAAGCAGGACAACAAGCTAGACCATCATGTGACATCAGCTCATCAGCATGACCACATCACATGTCCCTGCCGCCTGGACGTCTCTTTTGTTCCACGATAAGCTTATGGTAAAGTCAATGAAAAAGTCTTCTCCAGTTAGAATACTGTTGCAGTTCACCATCAGAATCAATCACCGTTCCGAACACGCTGCTCTTCAGCCTTGGCTGCCTTCTGCCTCCACCTCCAACCTGCTTCAACACATCAAACTGGCAGGGTAGGACTGCCCGAAGGTTTCTTGCCACTGCAATGGTCAAAAGGTCTCCATTCAACATCGTCATCTCCAAAGAGGTGTTCGTTGCCGGCGTTCTAGCCGAGTGACTCCTTCAGATGCAGCTCATCAACAGCAACCGACTGCCTTTCGTCTGATACAGACAAGATTCGTCCTGCTCACCCCAGTTTTTATCATGCTTCAAGAAAAACTCGCTGACACCCTCCACAACACCATGGTTCTCTGTCCACAGGCCGCCTTAGGTCTCACCACAGCTTCGGCAAACACGCCGTCAGCTCTGTCGACAAGTCAGTTTTTCACGAAAAAAGTTCATAAAGAACATGGTCACCAAATCCTTTCGATGATCAGTAAGCCGCATTACAAGATCACAAGCCGCATCACAAGGGGTAAGGGTAAGTCCATCAATGGTCCGACGCATCACGACCCAGTTTTTTCGTTTCGCCAGTCCTAATTGACATATTTCACAACATGGGGTTCTGGACCCTTAGGTAAAATTTCCCTCGTGACCTTTGACCACGTCATTCCTACTCTGTCTCTCTGTCTGTCAGTTGATTACTTCCGCAGTTACGGCCAAAAGCATGAACCGACTTGAATGAAATTGGTGCATGTATTCCTTGAAATAAGGCTGAATGAATTGTGCACATATCGGCGCTTACACATTACATGTTTTAGTTATTCTGTAAACGTAGAAATCTTTTTGTTTTTCGTACATAGGCGTAATATCAAAACATTGACGAAATAATTAATTTTGTACGAGCAGTCCCGATTCTTCCACTACGCTGCCGCTGCTGTATGGTGGCTGAAGGCAGGTTGTGGAAACTAGCTCTCTTCCACTTAACTATATACGCAGATTTCTAGTATACACTCACAAACATTCCAATGATTGTTATAAATAATTTTTATACATAAAAAAAATTAAGCAGTACAGCTTAACAAAAATTGGCCACATGGAATTGGGTATATGTGTTATATTCAATGTGGACTTTGTCACAATTTTCGTGTGGTTTTTTAACTTTTATTAATACAGCTAAAAAGTGTAAATAAATTTAAAGTAGTCAACCTTACTTACCCTTAACGCAATAAGATTTCTCCTACTCTCCCCCCCCCCAACACCCCCAAATTAACTGCTGAAAATATGGTGTTCGTAGATTTTAATAATGTAAAAGCCTGATGAACAAAAACAAAGGGGATGGGAAACTGTAAAGCAACAAAGTCTTTTTTTTTTTTTTTTTTTTTTACCAAATCAATATCACCAATATCAGCGTCTGATGAAAACTTATCTTGTTAGTAATTGCATCGTCGCACACAAGATTCTGGCTCTTTTGCCGTTTGTAGTAGCAAAAGTTACGAGACGATTTAAAAAAAATATATAATGTGCAATATAGATATTGTACAGTACTGCTCAGACATTAGTAGTATCCTGTTGGTATGACTGCCTTTCCAACTGTATATGTCAATTTCCCGTTTGTTTTTACTCTAGCACACTACACGTTTAATTACTAATGGAGTGTTGGTGCGTCCTTCTTTTTTATGAAAGTGTATTCATGGATCTTATTTGGCCTTTTTGTTTTTCAGACGTCTCCGTGACATAAAGGAGCTTTGCGAGTTTGACTGGAGCGATAAGTGGGAAGCGTGTAATATTGAATCCATCAACTGCAAGCTGAACAATACTTCCAGAAATGCAATTCTTCGCCATGGAGCAGCCATCCCTATGCCAAAGTAGGTTGACCTTTTTTTAAAGGGTTAACATCATCTCGTCAAAAGTTATCGAGGGTCAGACGTTAACCACTGTCTCAACCGTTTTCTTTGTTGTATTAAATTTACCTGATATCGCGTTAAAGAATAACTCGTTGGCATATTGCAATGACAACTCAAATTTCAATATGACGCCCGCTTTGGGTTGGCCGCTAAGTAAACAAAACTTTCAATTGCTGGCAGGACCGTTTGCGCTGTGATCCGGAGTTAGAAGCGATCTTAGTAAAATGAAAATAAAGTAAAATAAAAATATAATCAAATGCTGAGAAAGTAAATTAAGGACAATCGAGAAAACAACCGGCGTGTTATTTAAGATAGAACAGGACCCAATAGCAGCTTATCATGCAGCCTAAACTTCACTACAGCTTTTTTCAGCATTTCAGCATTTCTTAAACGAACAAAGTTTTCGGTAGTGGTTTATGTTCAAAAGAGTTAATTCTCCACTTTTCCCTGTGGAGTCTGGATGCTGAAAAAAGCTGTAGTGAAGTTTAGGCTGCACGATAAGCTGCTATTGGGTCCTGTTCTATCTTAAAATAACACGCCGGTTGTTTTCTCGATTGTCCTAAATTTGCCTAGCTTGCTCGAAAGAACAAACTCGTGGTAGAAAACGTGGCATAGCGCAATAATAATTCAAATTTCAATATGGCACTCCTTTTGGTTTGTCACTTCGTAAACCAAACCTTGGAGTGCTGACAGGGGCGTTTGTGCAATAATACTCAATTAATTGGTTCGAATCCTGGTCACGTCATCTCACTGAAATATTGGTCTGTAATAAAGGCTGATTTTAGCTATTTCTGGCGTATGAACAAGTTTGCATTGCACTGAACGTGAGAGCCCTAATGTTTGTTTCTTTGCAAAAATATAAAAAAAAACCTGGAATTCAACCCTAGATTTCTTGGTGGCGTGGTATTTACCCGGGCTAGCTTTTAGCGGGTATTTACCTGGTTTTTACTATTTTTTCCCAGTTAGAGGAATTTTCAGTAAATATGCTGCATTACGCAGTATAAAACGTATTAGTGTTCAGTAGTAGCTGCTAAATCTAATTCAAAACACCTGCAATGCATCAAAGGTATTGTCGATGTAAAGTTTACGTAGAATAAAAGACGGGAAAGCCAAAGGCTCACAAGAAATAACTAAATACAGATACAAACCTATGTACATTGCCCTTTGGACTTATGTCAGACTGCCTGAGCGGGGAATTGAACCCAGGACCTTTAAAACCAAAGGCAGTCTGACATGTAAGTCCAAAAGGCAACGTAAATAGGTTTGCATCTGTATTTATTTACGTATAATGTAAATGTAAGAAAAAACTTAGTTTCTGTTTTAGTATTTTCACCATTCTGTTACTTAAAATGTGAATTATGTTAGTGTCAAACAGAATTACTGATAACTACCCCCAGTTGCCCCCAGAAAGCAGTTACCCCCAGTCATCCAAAGTGTTGAAAAGAACCGAAATGAAAAATATTAAAAAAACAAACGAAATAGGCCTACAATTTTTCTAATTACTCGTATTTACCAAAGGTGTTTACCGGTATTTACAAAATCGTGTCGACAACTGATTTTTCTCGGGAATTTGCAAACCCAGCTAGATTTGGTTTAGTTTTGGTCAGCATATAGGATTTCATAACAAATGTAATTAACTCATGAAGGTTTTTTGATAATGTAGCTGAATTAGTAAATTTTAACAATAGGGTTTTGCTTACTGTTGCTGAAACCTGGTTTTATTTTGAACACATTAAGTCGATTGGACACCTAGTTCGTTAAGGAACCCTGTTAAAATGCAGTATAAGTAACTACACTAAGGAATAAGAAAAATTACCTCTTCTATATCTATTTGGTTATGCGGACGGGGACAGGACGGTAGTCATTATGTCAACCAATCAAAACGCAGAAAAAAATCGATAGGGCGAGTATGTTCGTTTTTTTACTGCAGCAATAAAATAGGGAAAGCAAGTTCTTTTTTTGAATGATAGCAATGAAAAAACCTAGTGTTTTCATTCGTTGCACGGTAGCAGTGAAAAAGAGCGAGTGGCCGGGAATGTAAAGGTAAATGTACATTTGTAGTAACACCCACTAACAAACAATTTATTCTGGCGTGTCTTGTTGATGGGACGTGTGTTGATTGGCGGCACCAAGCGACATCAAACGCGGCAGTGTGACAACACGGCTTCCTTGTTGAACGGACCGGCATGCAGCTAGCATGTATTCATAAGACAATAGTGCATTCACACGTTGGAAAATATAAAATTTGAAAAACAAAATGAAAAGTGCACTAAGTAATAACATGAGTCTATGAAAAGTTCCGTATGAACATTTTCCGTAGGAACATTTTCATAGACTCATGGTAATAAACACAAAATCCAACATTTAAATAAAAAAATGGTAGTAATGGAAAAGGTAACGGAGAAAAATATGATGACGTTGTACCCGATGCGTATTTAGGCGCGATCGGGGCAGTCATGGGGGTGGTGTTGCAGTCTTTTTTCGCGATTCGATTCCAACTGGTGAACTAAAGATCGCGACGAATTCAGAGGCCCTAAGCATTCTTCTTCCTACTTTAAGTATTAACCTGATTTGTTGTTACCTGCCGAATGGTAGGGATAAGGAACAAATAGATAATATGAGTGATTATCTTAGAATTGTCGACCCCTTGCGTATAAATCTTGTCTTCGGAGATTTCAATGTCATATGTTAACTGGGTAAACCATTCTTCTTCAAATTTAAATCAAAAATCTTCTTTACATTGCATTTCGGATCTTGGCTTTGTACAGTTGGTGACAAAACCGACAAGAGACGATGCTGTTTTAGACCTCAATTTGGTTGATTGTGAAAGAGCCATCTTTGATACAGATGTGCTTGCTCCGTTTAGCACTAGTGAACATAATTCTGTTACTTTTCATGTAAATCTCCATTATAATATGGACGCAAATAAGTCAAACGGTTATTTTAAACTTAATTACAACTCCGTGTGCACCATGCTAGATAAATACCCCTGGCCGACAATTTTCGATCAGCAAACCACAGTTGACTCCATGTGGTGCTCCGTTTTGGAGGTTCTTAAAGGAATGGTTGCAAAATCTACGGAGTTTCATACTAAATCAAAAAAAAAACAGTTCTCAGTTACCTAGACCTATCAAAAAACAGACGGCAAATAAAAGATCTCTCTGGAGAACACTGGAGTTAAACCGAACTCCTGCAATTTGAGATGGAATAAGACAAAGCAGCCGTAAACTGAAGCATCTATGTAAGACCCATGAAGTAATGTTGGAAAAAAAATCCTAAACGTGGGCACTTTGGGTTCCCTCTACAAACTTTACAGACAGAAAACTAAACTATCGATTTCACTTCCCCCTCTGCACTACAACAATAAACTATTAATGACTAAAATTGAGAAAGCTAATGCTCTGAACCAAACGTTTTGCAAAAATTACATTACAAATGATCAAATAGTACTCTGTTTAACCCTGATGATCCTTTATATGGGCTGTCCCGGAGTAACTCGATTTAACAAATCAACTCGAAAGTATAACATTTGAACCTGAAACTATCTTGCAGCACCTAAATAAACTAAAGAATAGTTCTGTAATTTGCTCTGATGGACTCTCTTCAGCATTTTACAAAAAGCTTGCCCAATTCTTATATCGTTCCGTTTTCCATATCCTTCATAGATCAGTTGTCACGCCAAAATACCAAATAGTTGGCGGCTCGCAAATGTTGTGCCTGTTTTTAAGAAGGATAACACGGCCGATTTCGTTGACATGTGTCCCATGTAGACTCCTCTAGCGTATTATTCGGGACGCTCTTTTAAAGCATCTATATTCCTCAAATCTTATACCAGACGACCAGTTTGGTTTCTTACCAGGCCGCTCTACTACCCTTCAACTCTTAACCTGTCTAAACGACTGGACACTATCTTTAGAAAACCGTACACCAGTTGACGTAATATGTATTGATTTTGCCAAGGCTTTTGACTCTGTAATACATACCAAGCTTGTATTTAAGTTATCAAATTTGGGTATTTCTGGAAAGATTCTTCAGTGGCTTGCAGATTTTCTTAAAAATTGAACTCAATCAGTGAAACTGGGATCTACCTTCTCCTTGCCTTTGCCAGTCATCAGCGGTGTACCTCAGGGGTCAGTGCTCGGGCCCTTTGTTGTTTGTTATTTACATCTCCGATCTTTCGACAAATATACAATATGGTAAACTACCAAAATTTGCAAATGATATTAAGTTGTATCTATCCATTACGGGCGTTAATGACAATGCACTGCTTCAGGTATTCTCCGTTGGTCAGTCTAGTGGCAACTCCCTATTAACAATGGCAAATGCTCTGTGATCCATCTTGGAAACAATAATTGTAATTATGCAGTCTAGTGGCAACTCCCTATTAACAATGGCAAATGCTCTGTGATCCATCTTGGAAACAATAATTGTAATTATGCATATTCACTTGAAAATCATGCCCTTAAGGCTGAGTACTGTATAAAGGTTGTCGGTGTCAACTTTTCATCTAATTTAAATTTCTCAAACCATTGTAATCTACTTGTTAGTAGGGCAAAACGAGTTGGGTATATGGTGAGAAGATGTTTTGTCTCCCACGATGTACGGACACTGGTCAGGGCACTCGTTATTTATGTATGGCCCATCCTCGAGTATGCTAGCCCAGTCTGGTTTCCGAATCATCTTAAAGACATCAGGCATATTGAGCCTGTGCAAAGATCATTTACGAAGCACCTACCAGGATTTTATAACCTGCCTTATGCAAGATTGGTTTGGAGTCTCTTGAGCTGCGGAAATTGCACGCTGATCTTTGTCTCACTTTCTCCATTTTGCATGATCTGGTCGACCTTATTCGTGGGCTTTTCTTTGTTGTCCGTGGAAATGGGTTTACCAGGGGCCATTCTCAAGCTTACTGTATTGCCTTTTAAAAGGGATTGTAGAAGGTATTTCTTACCTAATCGTGTGGTGCACCCTTGGAACAGCTTATCGTCGGAGATAGTGGAGTCCACAAGCTTGCATATTTTCAGGCGGAATCTGAGGGAAACTGATCTTGCCATGTTTCTGAGGTGTTTTTAGCCTGCTTGATCATTAATTTTTCAGGTCTTCGTGTAGTGTTTTTCTATGTTCTCTGTCCGCCGCCCCCCCCCCCCCGTTTGTTTTATGAAATGATTGTTGGTTTTCTGGTTCATCATACAAAACCAAGCCCCTAAGTTTTTTAATTAGGTCTAACAGCTGGTAGTAAAAATTAAGGTCAACTATTTTGAGGTGTGTACTTATGGTTTTAGGTGAATTGTATTTCTCAGTAAAAAAAAAAAAAATATTCAAATTTATTCCAATGGTAACATCGAAATTTATATCAATTGTAGTGCATCCACCCAAAGCCAAAACTGGTATAAAAACGCGCCAAGTTTTCAAAAACGATCGACCTATGAAGGTAGGGATATCATTCAACCAGGGAAAGGCCACCAAGGTCAATGCTAATAGCCAAGTTAATCGCACCAACTAATAGTTCGAAAGTTAAATGAAAACTTAAAGATAGCTACTGGCTGTAGTAATCTTCAAGGTTTCATTTAACTTCAAAGGCCGATTGTTTTTATTAGAGTGATAATTACTGGAACTTGGCGGGTTTTTCTACCAGTTTTGGTTTTGGGTGGATATCACAACTTTCGTAGGACTGTGATCGAACATAAGGTTACACCGTCTTCATCTGCACCTTTTTTCTAGAGGAATTTTATTTCTATAAATTTTCACATTTCTAATTTTCAAATTTACCTTTACCAATTAACCGTTAGGTTAGCCATATTGACACGGCTTAGTTTATTGTATGACCATTCTTCACATGCGTTAAGTTGCTTCAATCTCATTTTTACACACACTGGCTAACAATTGCTGATTTCATTCGCTTCGTTCACTCAATCAGCGCACCCCCTTCAATTGTTTTGTTTATCCCTGCACCTTCGTCTTAATTTTTCAAGATATCAAGTACAGTACATACAATATAGCTAATGCTTTCGTTAAAGTAGTCTGAATTTATAAACATGATAAAAATGGAGCTTAGCTTAGCATGGAGCTTAGCCGAAGTTCACAAGTTTTGCGTTGAAGGCCACATTTGTTATTGAAGCCGACTGTTTGTTGACGGGGACCATTAACCCATCAATCCCTTGCTAAGCCCGCCCATTGCTCGTTTCGTGGACCTTTCTACCACAATGACTTCAACTGCCATTCTTGTTAAATCGCTAAGCTATCACTCAACCCAACTCTCTATTGTTGTCAACAAATATTTACGCTCGGTTTACTTTTCTAGTAAATGTCTACCCGGAGCCACGTCTCAAAGCATTATTGCGTAACCCATTCAATTAGTTCAATGGTGCGTAAGGTGTGGTCGCTTAAATTTTAAAACTACATAATGGCTCGAACGGGGAGAACATTGCAAGTGTCTGGAGCTGAAGGGTTGTGGTGCGAAGACGAAGGCCATGATAGACAAAAGCCGGGCGGTGATGGATTTCGGTTAATGTATTTTTCATGAGACGAGTGAATCCCTATCGTTGGTACGTGTGGCTTTATTTCGAGGAGGTAGGAGCTGGAAATCCTACCACCTCCCCACCTTTCCCTACTGCCCTGTTCTTTAAAACATCAAAACTGGAATGGATGGCGAATTAATTTACAGGAGGTAGGAAGCAGCAGCCGCCGTAGTCTGTATAAGGGCCGCGAGAGAGTCGTTAAAAAAGGAAAGATATTTTGTAAGGAACGCTCTCTTGTTGTGGTTTTTTTTCTTTGTTTTAAAGAGGTATTGTTTGGTTAAAGGCAACAGGGCGAGCGTCAGAATTTGGAAGACATTTCGGCGAAGTGGGTCAAGATGTAGGGGTCTCCTGTGTAAGGAAAATGAACTTTAAATAGACGACACAATGAGAAACATACGGATTTTCTTTTTTGGAAGAATGAGGAAAGGTTGTAGGTTCGCTAACTTACTTTATTTATATTGACTCACCCTACGCAGTGCTTCGGTAAGGCTTGGTGTCGGATTACACGCAGTGAGTCTTCGTCTGAGAAGCTGGCTGTCAGAATTTGTACTTTTGTTTGTACACTTTCACGTAAACGTCCTGTAGGGGATCGGAGGTGACATCCTAGATTAGTGAAATCACTGCAAATTGTTTTGCTCCATAAGCCAGCCGCGAATCACAGAACAATAAATCATTCGTCCGTAGTACCTAACGTTTGAACTCAAATGAACCGAGGTACTGCCAGTTAACACTTTCCTAACCAGTGTTCCACTGGTTCCAAATTGGTTTTACTATATTGTGTCAGGCGTAAATGAAAACAAGGACCGACTAAATAACCAAATGGTTCAATGAAATCTGTTCAATCAAATTGGAAGTTTAGCTCGTCCTCATAATTTACAGACAATATACAGGATGGTTCATAAAAAAGTGACGACCCCAAAAGTCGAATCCGATGAAAAAAAAGTGTAAAATAGGACCACGTTTTCTGACTAGAACGTGGGGTTCTGAATCGAATGATGTGGTCCCCAAATTAAACTTTTATCAGCCCCTATGTAAAAATAAAATCCCTAGTTGGCACCCCTCAGAACCAGGCGATAAACATCAACAATTCTAAGGAAACGAGAAGAGTTTTGAAAGTTGGAAATGACCTCTAAACCTTCACAATGTTTGACTCAGGTAGCCCTTCCGCACCTCCCCCCCCCCTCCAACTGCATTCCACATTCTGGCTTTTAAAGTGTCTGAAGCTTCATGTTTGGCTAGAGAATATCATTGTAACGTTGTGTTGTGTACAGAAGGGTGATATCACCAGGAATATGCTCACAATAACCCGCAATAATGTGAATGGTCGTCAAATTTGTAATTTCGCTAAAAAAAAATGCAGTTTAGGTAAGTGAGGGCCTTAATCACACCCTTTCCTACTCCCAGGTTATTGTCACACTGATGTTAAAAATCATCAAATTGCGCTAATCTTTCACACTGACTTCACACATTTACAACCTATCCTTTCTTCCTTATCCTCCTTCAATGGGATCAGGGTCGAGGAAGCAAATTAAAAAAGATACGGCCTAACCTAATCAGCTTGGGGTCTGGGGGAGCACTGTGAAGTTTTCACAGCTGGTTCCCGGGCAGAACCACGGAGGTTGAAGCAATTTCTGGTACTGTAGTGTCTTATCTGGCTCTGGAGTCCATGTTTTGAAGGTATTTTTTTTTTAGTTAAAATGTGGACCAGAGCAGGGGCGGATCTAGGAATTTATGGTGGGGGGGGGGGGAGGATTTTTTTGGCTTTTTGTTGTTCGCTCCACCGACTGGGGTGCATTTTCGTGACCGACAGTGAGTTTTTAGTTGTTCCCTCCACCCCCAATTTCGGCCATGAAGCTACTTTGTGCTATCAAGTGAAAGATTTTGATCAGAAGAGGGCAAATTTGTGTGTTTAGTAATTTGTATGTTTAGTGTATCCAAATTACGTGAGGTCGGTGGGAAGTCTTGTGTTTGAGTCCCAGTCGGGACATTATATTTTCTTTCTTTCGCATTAGTATTAGTGTATCTTGTATCCTAGCAAAACCAGTCTTTAATGCAGCTTGTTTGCTTCGTTCGTTTATCCTTTATCTTACGATTTATTTTTGATTTACGTCATTCCATTTTAGAACCTTACCCTTACGTACGTAGCATGTAATAATTCGTCTCCCCCCCCCCTCCCTTGTGTATGTAGGCGATGTTTCCTATTCCGTTATTAGTGACTTACAAATCTTATTTTTGAGAAAGTTATAATCGGTTGGCTGCTGTGTCTGGCTTTATCCAAAGTTTGGTGTTGACCACTTGCAGAACCTAGTTACTCTACCGTTTCTTTTACTTCTTTTCCCCCCAAAACCCATTCTCTTGGTCAAGCTCATTGTCCTTCGTAGGGTGCGGGGAAAATACAAGTTGCCCTACGTGATGGTATATTATAAGCTCCATGGTTTATGCTAGCGGGACAGACGCTGCTCATCAAGGCTCGGCAGGAAGGCCACGCCCTTGTTCAAAAGTTTTAAAAGTTTGACAACAGCAGACGTATTGTGTGTGTTTGGGGTATTTTAAAACTTGTGTGCCATAAAGTGGTACGGCAAATGCCGCACCAGCCGTACCGCTTCCTACGGCCATGAATGGGACAACATCATGAAATAACTGTAGTGTAATAGCTATAACAGTAGTACTACTTAAACTGGCTCCATGAGGCTAACAGTTCAAGTTTGCCCCTACAAAGCAAACAACATAAGCCTTTGCGACTGTTACCTCTCAGCCAGTGGCGTAACAAAGTGTCTCTGGGCCCATAAGCAAAATTTATGGTTGGGTCCTCCCCATTTATGCCCCCCCCCTCCAATCTTTGACCTTTTCGACTGTCTTGGTCCAAATGATACACATACTGTACATTGTTTGGTTTACTTTACCCGAATAACCATAAACTTTTCAGCCAAAAAAATTACTTCGTAATGCAAACAAACAATAATGTTTGAAAAAATTCGTTAAAAAAGTCTATGTGGTATTTTTTAGCCCACTTAACTGTCGAATTATTATAAGCTTTGCTATTAGCTACATTACTGCATTTGTTAAATGGGAACTTGGACTTGCTTATAACATATTGCACTTTGAACATGAAATTTACATACTGTAGATAGTTCACTACTTGAGGGTGTTAAGGGATTCTTTCGGCATGCTCTGCTCAATGAAAAATCTCAATGATGTTGTCAATGTCCCTATTTCGACGACTGGCGGGTCCCCCCAGTTGCAGGGGCCCGTAAGCAATGCTTACCTAGCCTACCTGAACGTTACGCCACTGCTCTCAGCTACAAGGTATCAGGTGTTCAAATTGCTTCTCATTAGCTTCAATGCATAATACTAGTCTGTCCTCTACACTGCGGCATACACGCCGACACAAGGCCTCATCGAACGTCTAAAAGGCTGCAGCTATCTGTACGTTCAGGGTTTCAAGGTCGTCTGGAGGTTCCTGAAACACGAAATCGCGCGCAATAACCCAAACACTAAAAGCCATAGGCATCAGATCAGGAAATCTAGTAGGCCAATCTATCAATTCCTGTCTACCCAACCACTAATTGTGGTAACGGCGATCCAAAAAATCCCGAACCTGCACATGGTAATGCGGGGTGCTTCATCTTGCTAGAGGTACATGCTTTCTGGAAATTGATTTACAATGTTTGGAGAAACAATGTCGTCTTCCAGCAGTTGCAAGTATGTTATCAGTCAGTGTGTCGCAAATCTTGTTTACTTGTATGTTTGCTAGGGCCAACGGCCAATCTTAGTCTTGTGTGTCTAATCTTGCATAGGTGGACATTATGCCTTGCAATTATATTTCCGGTTCCTGCCTCTAGAACTTTCTATTACCCAGAATACCCTGACCATTTCGTGGTTGTAAGGGGTTACCAAAATGTATTGAAGCAAGGGGGCCAGCATGGAAAATCAGAAAGCCTTCGGGCCAGCCAACTGGCTGGTCCCCCCCCCCCCCCAACCCCTGCTAGGTCTCCTAGTTAGGGGTATTTCTGGCTGTTAGGCCTCTAGTAGGCCCAATTTTGGTTAAGCTATTTTCCCCCAACCTAAAGTAAGCCCTCCTGCGTATAACCCCGCCCACACATTGATTCCTGGTGAAGGTGGAGGTCGAGGCATTACAGCAGAAGGATTGTGATCTACGTACAGGACACAATTGTGCCTGTTGACGCATCCATTCAAATGAAACATCGCCTTGTCGATGAATAAGATACGATGAATGATCGTTGCCAATAGTACCAAGTAGTGTATCGCAGAAGTCTCGGTAGCCATCTGGCTCATCCTCTTCAGTTTTTGAACTTGACATGCCTGTAAGATTTTAGGCCCACGTGTTTATTGCTCTCTACACGGACGATTTGGGTATTTCTGACTCTTGCCGAAGCTGTCGCATAAGCTGCCTTTTGAACATGTCAGATTACTCCATCAGAATTTATGAATGTCCGTAACAGTTTCCACAGTCAGTGTTGACTGTGGGTGGCCAGAGTGTTTTTTTATGATCATCAGCCACAGACCCAGTTCGTTCAAACTTCGCTATTTAGTTCTTGAACACGTTAGCCTAACTGCTGACTCTGGGGCCCCATATTTCGCTAACCACGTTGTTCGTACATTTGCGGGTGTATTATTTGAATTCTGTCACTTTACGATATCTGCACGCTGTGGGATTTGCAACCTAGGCATTGTTGCTTTATTCTGAACTAGTTGGATTACTAGGTTTTCAGTAAACTCAACTCAATGAAATAGGACTTGAAAATTTATAGTAGTAATTGAAGCTAGAAATGGAATATGATGTGGATTTACTTAATCCACATTAAACATAACCCATGTCTGTGGGTTATTGGAATGAAGATAAGGAAAGTAATGGATGTGACTACCAACAAAGCAAATGGTTTTGAAACAAAGTCAGTAAAAATGGAACTAAAATGGGAATATCCAAAGCCTTGAGGATATGGAATTGGCCGAAGGTGTTACTAGAAGCCTAATGAAGCCTATTGAACCTACGAAAATGAACCTAATGAAAACTATGAAACCAAATTAACTGTTTGTTCTACAACGCACACACAGCTACTCGTAGGCTTCAAGTATGTCAAGCAGGTTTAAACATGGAGCTGTCCAGCCAGAAAGGACTATTCCACTTTAAGTTGTGGAAGGATATGGCACAATCACTGAAGAAAGGGGTAGGATGTAAACGTGTGAAGTCGGCGTGAAAGGTTGTAATTTGCTGATTTTGTAACATCTGTGCCACAATAACCTGGAAGTGGGCAAGGGTGTGTTTAAGGGGCTTACCTAAATTGCATTTTGTTTTTTAGCAGAGTTACAAATTTGAAGACCTTTCATATTTTGGCGGGGGAGGGGGGAATGATATTGAAGGGGGGGGGGGGGGAGAAGGGAATTTTGTGAGTCTATTCCTGGTGACATCACCCTACTTTACACAAACAACGTTACAGTGATATTCTCAAGTCGAACATAAAATTTCAGACACTTTAAAAAGCTGGACTGTGGACTGGAGTTGTGTGTGTGTGGGGGGGGGGTGGAGGGGGGAGGCAGAAGGGGTGGAGCGTGCACACTGGTTCCTACGTGTAGTACTTAATCTACCTCGTAATGGTTACCTGAGTCGAACGTTGTCAAGTTTAGAGGTCTTTTTCAGGTTCATTTGCATTGTTTATCTGTTCTCTCCTGGTGAGGGATGCCAACTAGGGTTTTTTTTTTTTACATAGTGGCTGAAAAAAGACAGAAAAGCGCACACACATACAGTCCAAATTAAAGACGCACTTCTTAATTAGTTAGCACCTTTCAACAGTAAAAGTAACAATCAACGTCCCATCCAAAACAACCGAATGTAACCTAACCTACTTCCCATACTTAATTCAGCTTCTCATTCTTAATAAGCATTTACTTTTAGCTTTTTTTAACACTTTAAGCATGGGATTATTGTTTTGTGTCGCTTAAACTAGTTTTGAACAGTTTCCATGTTAACACAAGATCGCTTATCGCTTGCGATTAGTTGGTACATCATTGATTCCCTGTCCCGTAAGTGAAAAAAAAAGAAGAAAAAGAAGATAGATAAGGCACAATAAGACTATATTTTTTAAAATTTTAAAGTAGGTTCGCATTGTTTTCATTGTTTAATTATTTGATGTCGACTATGATGTCTCGCCTTTCTTGCTCTGGAATTCAATCTCAAGGTAGAGGAAGACTTGGAGATAGGGTGTTTTAAGTTGTGTGTTGTGTGTTTTGCAGTGCCTCGACGTTGGAAGAATGGATGGATACTTCTCGTACCAATATCCAAGTTGCCGAGACTGAACGTGCTGCTACTACGCGCCTTCGTGCCGTCATGGAAGGCGTGTTGTCAGACACGTGTCGGGACATGAGAGACCAGGCAGACGCTGTTGATACTGCTTTGTCCGACCGTGTCGGCGAAATGGAAGAAGCGTTGCAGCGACTGGAGCATAACCGAGATCGGGTAAGAAAAAAATATCCAGGATGGTCGACAAAAAACTGACGACCCAAGAATTTTTAAGTCCAACTTTTCTAGTTAGCACCTCTCAGAACCAGGAGAGGACAGAAATCTTCCTTTTCATTAGATTTGATTTCTGTCCTATCCCGGTTCCGAGGGGTGCTAACTAGAAAAGTTGGAATGTAAAAATGTTTGGGCGTCAGTTTTTTGTGGACCACCCTGTATGTACGGTAGTATCATTATGTGTGCTGAGCAAAGGGCCAGAAAAGTGATTTGCACTTGTATGCTGAGAGGCCTTTTTTTTTTAACTACTTTTAAATGCAAAAAGAAAATTTTAATCTGTTGTTTAAAGCATTTTATACAATATCAATAAAGTTAGGTTTTTTATTTTTATTTTTTTGTGTCATTTCTTGTCACTAGACGTTTTTGTCCCTTCACTTTTATGCTACCATGAACACGGTTTGGATTTCATCGTTTGTCCACTTTAGTAGTAATTTGCCACTACTGCCAAAGTCGTTTTGCATTACATTATTTTGTTCACCAGTCTGCTTCCTCAGTAGTATTCTTTTTATAAGAAGCATATTTTCTAATCTTATTTTTACTAACAGGGCTCATATACAGTGCCCTTACGCTACTTTACGCTACTACGCTACTTTACGCTACTACGTTACTTTACGCTACTACTTTACGCTAAACCATCAGGGCTATATAGGAAAATTGGAAATGAGCCATCAACGAAAATCGCACGCTATAATAACGTATTATCGTAAGCCTCCATTATTACACTTATGTTTTTTTTTTCAAGTGGCGTGACCTGGACTGGCGAATCAGTGCATCACCAGATTACTGCCACGCCGCCTTTACCGATATGGCCACTTGTCCAATTGCAAAAATATAATTCACTGAACCTGTTATTAAGGTAACAACAGTGGCCAGGACTCCATTCGACCGAAAGTGCTCCGTCATACACAATGGAAAATTGCAAATCTATTTACACTCATAGCAGGGAGGTACATTCTCCCTCCTATTTATCCGTATTTAACATTGTTATTTAAGTCACGGTGGTGATGTCACGCTAACACGTCCCCATGCTAAAAGTGTAGTCGTTATATACGGTTAATGTGAAAACCCACACACGTCACAGGGGGTTAATTTTGATAACCCACACTTTTTTGATATCGCATACCTCTTTGATAATGTAACACTTTTTACGGGGGTCTACACAACCCCTGCTCCACCATGTGACATATGATCCGACTTTTCAAAATTACCATACACAACACAAATTCAGCCAGCACACCTCATTGCAACCAGCATAAACAGGCACATTTACAACCTGCGACATTTTTCTTTCTAGCCTAACACGAAAAAAAAAAAAAATTCGCGTGCTATGCTAGGCCCCCACCCACGGAGGAATGGCCCAACTGGTAACCTTTCGTTCCGACGGTACGAAAACTAGGCTACTGACACTTTCAAAAACACCTAAAAACCTAGGAGACTGAAGCGAATAGCGCATTTTATACACTCATCTTATTTAAACTATTAAAGTAGAAAAAAAATACAGGTTTACCTTAAAACACAAACATCGGCATTATGGAACGTCTCTCCCCTTCGGTCGGTCTTCATACACAGGAAGCTTCCAACCCCGTTTCCTACCCGGAACTTCCGTTCAGGAATTTACATAAGTCGCATGTAAAAATTGTTAAATCATGATTCACTAATCAAATTTACAAACAAGTCTTTAAAAAACTCGAATAAGACGATAAGTTAGCTAGACGTCACACCTTAGCATTAAAATACATATCCGTGAATCATGGGCGATTTAACAGCTATAATTGCTCTTGAGCTCGAAACGGCTAGTCCATATCTCAGGGCTGAAGGAAAAAACTCGTGTTTCCCTCCACCCCCTAGATATCGGACTAGCCGTTTCTTGCTTGCGACCAATTATAGCCGTTAAATCGCCTATGATTCACGGATATCTATTACTTAGTGTAGCATTCTTAGGCCGATGTATTTAGCCTTAATAATCTATTATGCTTTCATATTTAAGCATACTCAATTAGTTTTGGCAGCTGCATATTTGCGTTTAGTCAGGTTTAGTCTTTGTGTTAGTCAGGTTTAGTCTTTGCGTTTAGTCAGGTTTAGTCTTTG
>JAHWFP010189683.1:0-37403 GCA_023313725.1 Lithobius niger | reverse complement strand
TTAGTCTTTGTGTTAGTCAGGTTTAGTCTTTGTGTTAGTCAGGTTTAGTCTTTGCGTTTAGTCAGGTTTAGTCTTTGTGTTAGTCAGGTTTAGTATTTGTGTTAGTCAGGTTTAGTCTTTGCGTTTAGTCAGGTTTAGTCTTTGCGTTTAGTCAGGTTTAGACTTTGTGTTAGTCAGGTTTAGTCTTTGCGTTTAGTCAGGTTTAGTCTTTGTGTTAGTCAGGTTTAGTCTTTGTGTTAGTCAGGTTTAGTCTTTGCGTTTAGTCAGGTTTAGTCTTTGCGTTTAGTCAGGTTTAGTCTTTGCGTTTAGTCAGGTTTAGTCTTTGTGTTAGTCAGGTTTAGTCTTTGCGTTTAGTCAGGTTTAGTCTTTGCGTTTAGTCAGGTGTTGCAAACGCAATTTCATTTTGACACCAAAGTTCAGTAGCGAATGATCATTAACATTTATCGTGTGACTTTCTAATCGTCGTGTTTTGAATTAGGTAGAACTATTAATCTATTTTTGATTTGATTGGCTTGCCTTTTACGGCCGTTTTGGGGTGGTGATTCTCTCGACGAACCCTAGGGCTGGAGACTGTAGGCGTGGGAAAGATTTACGTTCTCACAGGCATTCTGTTTTCTGAGCCGGGTTGCGAAAGCGATAGGATCGAGTCCTCTAGTAGGGAAAAGATCGGTACCAGGACCAAAGCACTAAAGTTAACCAGTAACCTATTGCGAAATCCGACAGGTAATCATGTAAACATAGATTATAGGGGAGGGGAAGTTGTTGAATCGTTATTGAATAAAGGTTTATTGTTTGAGAAGTATCTTTGATGACAAAAGTATTTCTTCGTGAAGAGTGCAAAGTGATATTTGCGATTGCTTGCTCCTTAGACTTGTCTGTTACATTTGTTCAACGCGCACGCAAGTTTACTCATCTCTTTAACAAGGCGTATAGTGGTGGCAGCTTTTAGTTAGATCTGTTTAACTGCAATGAAATTTACTTCCAAAACTATTTGATCTGAAATTCCATTATGGTCTAGTCATACTTTTAGTAAACATAAGATTTCAGCTGTATTTTTATGTTTCAAATAATAGCGTTTCTACCAGTAATTTTGAGACTTGTTTCTTTTTCTATAGTATATACTGGGTACAGCAAATCAGCAATGTTATTACCGTTCCCAAATTGGCCCAGAGCCGTAATTATATTTTAAATCAATATTGCAATTCCTAAGACAAAGAGACTAGTTTGTAAGTATACCCTTATCAGCTGTTTCTTTTTTTTATGTTTTGTAATAGAACAGAGGCTTATCACAAATCTGCAAAGCCGGTTAAGCGCAGTAACCTAATTCCTTGCACCCCACTCAGAAGAACAATCTAGCAATACAATAACAATACTATAATCTCCAGAAGCATATAACGAGCTCTGTTAGGAGGTAGGGTTGTGGGACTGCTTGTGGCACGTAACGCATTGCAGCGCTCAACGAGCAGAATTCGTAAGGAACTTACAAAACCACCTACATTTCATGTAATGATCGCTCTGGTGGCAAATGTTCGCTGCATAAATCTAGAATATGCCGATATGTCGAGTTGAAGACTGGGATGAATTTTTATTGTTTCAGATTTATTACCAAAGGTACATTAGGCTAGTATAATTTGAAATTACCTGTACACGCAATTTCTTTCAAGCTACTTATCAGATCGGGAACAAACTTGATGTGCTAAAAAGGGTGTAAAGGGGTCTGAAAACTAAAAAAGTCTGTCTGAATGCTACAGAAATTTTCAGCCTTTTCTGAACAACGTGGAATTCGAAATACACGGCGGTGCTAATTCGTGACCAGGGGGCTTAAGCCGTAACCAGACTGGCTGCTCGCGGCTGCACGCCGACGCATTATGGTGTTAAAAAGACTTCAATATTAGTCCTTAACGCAACACCAACCACACGATTACTGCAATATTGACCTTGTAGGCACGTAGTTACGCATAGCTTCGCACGAAATTTTCTTCAGTCTGGAGAGGCCTTTAGTCTCGACTTGATCGTTTTTAAATCGCATGCGGTTTTATCAAAAGTCACGTGCGATAGAATGGGCGAGCCATGATTTTAGCGCGCTTTTTTGTAAAACCGCATGCGATTTGAAAAGCGCAACTCGAGACTAGGGGACCAGTGCTACTAGTGGCAAAAGCAAAAGCTGGGACGTAGGATTTATTTGGAATTAAGTTTGAATTGTAAAATAGCTTTCGATTACGAGACACAGACGAACTGAGCAAAACATCTACAGCAGGGACGACGCTAAGGAGAGGCGAGGGGGAAGGGGTGCTCGCCCCCCTAAATCCCCCCCCCCCCCACCCCGCCTGGTACTTCCCCCCACCATCAGATCAAAATCAGACTTCTGGTTACGTATCAAGAAACCTGCGTTTGTTTCTTTCACAGCGGTCAATAGAGCCTATGTTTTACCGTGAGAGTTATAAAATCATCTTTTTTTCAGCTGGTTTTATAAATATTTAAAAAATGGTGTAGATTACAAAGTTAAGAACATTTGGCGTGAGAAAGAATTGCAAGTGTTATTTCTACTTTTACTCTTTTTTTTTTTGGAGGGGAGACCGCAAAAGTAGCTTTTTTCGGTTCCCCCCCCCCCTCCATTGCTGCCCCACTGCCGCCTCCCCACTAAAGTGATTCTAGCGTCGTCCTTGATCTACAGTACTTCAATATTACAGTTTACAGTATGTTAGGAGACGTTTTGAGAATGCTAAAATCAAGTGTTATGCTACTTTTCAACCAGCTTGTTCTGACTGGATTGTCGATTTAGCAGCAGCCGCCATCTTGCGTTTTTGTTTGATTTGCATGTAACTAAATCATGTCAAACTTCTTTGGTCAATATGCGATGGAAGCTGACATATTCTTAGTCCATCTATTGGACTGTAACAGGAAAAAAGGTTATGTGATTCGGTCAAGAGTGCCCTCCCACAGGAGCATGTAGAGCAAGTGTCATCCCCCCCCCCCTTTTAGTTTGAATGTTTTTTCGTAGATAAAAATCGTAAATAAAGCCATTAAAACAAGGACTGATACAGGATCACAACAGTGATTTTATAATAATAACTTGGCTGACACACGGCCATCATCAAAGTTTTGAACAGTAACAATAATATACAAGAAAAAAAGAAAGAAAAAACAATGCAGGTGAAAGCAACTTGAGTAATCATATATGCTTAATAAAAAAAAACAAGGCGGCGGCCATACCACAGTAAGGTAAAAATAGTAAAGTAAACCAAAATTGAAAAACTTGTTAAAAACCCTTTTAAGTTACATGGATAGTCGATGTTTAAAAGTATAGGCAGATAGGTGCCTTGACCACCTCAGCAGGAACGGCGTGCACGGTATGACATTTCGATTGTTTACCGTTAACTTATAGTAATGGCTACGAGTCCTGTCACCCGGATGCAATTCAAAGAAAGAATGTAACTCTAGCGAATCTAGTTCCTCATAAGTTTTGTATTTAAGGCTACTGAGTGATTTAGTAAAGTGTATCTGCACAGATTCAATGATGTCGTTGTCCCCTAACAGGTGAGACCAAACAGGGCTTGCATACTAAAGAATGGGTGTACCATAAACTTTGAAAGCCCGGGTCAAAGTTTTGCGATCACCTGAAGTAAATACCTTCTTAATACGATATTACGACAATGGATACTAGATTTCAGATGGTGTGATAGGCAAATCCCATGATTCCTCATTATTCTAGTCTCGAGGTAGCATTTTTTCTGGTATAAGGCTATATTTGAAGACAGCATTTGTGCAGCCCGTTTTTCTCTCGCTCATCCTGTACCAGCAAGAGAAGCTGAATCGGACTACAAAGACGCATTAAAATCACTGCAAACTTCTTTAAATCCACAAATGCACTAGTGGTAGTCTGATTGCTTAAAAACAGAATGAAAAGTAGAGGCCCCAATACCGAACCCTGAGGCATGCCACTTAAAAATAACAGGCACATCTGAGGGTGTGCTTCCAGTAAACACTTAACTGGCAACGGCTGCGCACAAAGTCAGAAATCCATGCAAGTATTTGGCACTTGAATCCATAGTGTTTGATTTTGACGATGTAGCTTGCTGTGCACAGCAGATTCAAATATCAATGTAAACGGAATCAATTGGAATACCCTCGTTGATACAGCTTGTCCAATGATCGAGAGTTGAAATAAGTTGTATGGTGGTAGATCTGCCTGTTAAAAATCCAAAGTGGTCGTTAGGTAGTGTGCGACTTTCTTGGATAAAAAATAGCACTGAATTCCTTACGATCTCCTCCATATCTTTGCATGGCACAGAGGTGAATGCAATAGGCTGATAATACTGGGGTTTGAAGCCTCCCCTTTTTTTTTTAAAGTGGGACAACTACAGCAGTTTTCCAGATTTTAGGCAGTTTCCCAAAGGCAGCTGAGCAACCTTCCGGGACAATAGAATGACTGGGTTTAATGGACGGCAATACAGGATGGTCCACTAAAAATATTGACGACCCAACATTTTCTAAGTCAAACTTTTCTAGTTAGCACCCCTCAGAAACAGGAAAGGACAGAAATTAAAGTTAATGAAACGAGAAGATTTGTCCTCTCCTGGTTCTGAGGGGTGCTAACTAGAAAAGTTGACTTAAAAAATGTCGGGTCGTCGGCTTTTTGTGGATCACCCTGCATGTTAAGTACAGAGTACGCTGTAAAAATTGCATTATTATAGGTCTGGCCTCTATTTTCAAGTAGTAGAGATAACAAATTGTTATCACTAACAGAATTTTTACAGTAGGTTTGCTTTATCGTGATTGTTTAAGGCTCAATTACCATTCATCTGTAATGGAGGAATGGTTTGCTTACTATTACTAGTAGTTTTGTGCTTAACATCTCTAAAACGTAAGGGTAAACTACCTTCAGTAATAACTGCACGTTCGAGTTTAATTTCAAATTTTTGAGCAGTGCATTACTTCAGACATCCACTGACAATTTTGCTTTCCCTTTTTATCTAATTGTGCCCCTACAATGGCATGAATCACAAGTAGAATGTGTCCTTTATTTAGAATATCTTAGAATTAAGTGGTTACAAATTTAAAAGCTTAAAAAACGTACAATTCAAAAAAGCAAATAATAATTTTTTTATTTTAAATTAAAATACCGTAGCAAAAAAATTAAAATTTAATAATCAAAATAGAAAACTAAAAAGTAAAAACTTCAAAATTTTTAAAGTTCAGAAGTTAAAATTTCAGAATTTAATAGTTCAAAATTAAAGTTGAAAGTTCAAAGACTTCAAAATTGGTAGTTCAAAGTTCAAAATTTTAGTTTACATAAGGTGCATCTTTATGCATTCCGTCATTTTCGAAGGGTGAACAGATAGTAATATTGAGCTTCACTCCTTGTGTTAATGCACTCGTGTAATAACTTTATTCCGAATGAAAAGGGTTTGTGTCGCACCGGAAATGAAATGATGTGTTTGCTTTAATTAAGCCAGCGGTCAGCGTGAACGGATCAGCCACTGGGGAACTGCCCCTTGATGACACAATTTTCGAGGGCCATTGCATTAAATTAAGTAATGAAGGCTAGTTGTAGCAGAGTGGACCTTTGCTTGACCTGTAGCTCTAGTGGTGCCATAATGAGAAGGCCAACCATAAAATGCTGTGAGGAGGCTGCTTAGCCACGTTATACATCCATTTTGAGATTAAGATACGATTAAATACGTGATATTGTGGCATTTGCGAACGGAGGGTTTCATAAGGATGGATTTAGGCAAAAGTATTGTTTTTGCAAATGGAGAAGTTTTGTTAATTAATGGAAAGCTTTATCTTGCGAAATAGAAAAATGTAGGTTTCCAATAATGGCGTCATATAGTCTTTATAACCTGTCCTATAGAGCAGTGACACGACGTAGTATTATTGTATTCTATGCTGGAGCCTTAATGGGTTAGCTGCAAGGGGCACTGCAGAGAGAAACAGAAGGGCGTCATACTGAAGCTGATGCTGTGAAGAGTGATTTCTTTGACCTAAAACGCGCGATTTTTGTTGTTGGAGAAAACAACTTTATTTTAATCCTAAGAAATCCGCTCTTCCGTTGTTTTTCCCTCCATTTTTATGTAGTGCACCTTGTAGTTACGCCCTCCAAAACCCATACTGGTGCCAATATGGCGGTAAATGTCACTGCTCTATACTAAAACTTAGTCTGTTCATTTTAAAAGGTTCTACACGTAGGCAGAACTTCTATCCCTTAAACTATGAACCAACCCGATGGTTCATGTATACTACAGAATAGAGAGTCATAAGACTTAAGTGATAAGGGACGGATTGTTCATTAAACAAAAAATTTTATGTACGACGTTGATAAATACTATCAAGTCATTCGACTTATTAAATATGCTTCTTTCATCATGGAGTAGAGAAAAATTCATTAAGAGTTCAATACAGAAAGATTGCGCCGCCTGGCTACCCACCCATCACTAAGGCGCGCAGGAAAGTTCTAGCACTCCATTTAGGGGACACGGTATAACTGTTGTTACGTAACTAAGTTATACATTTCTGGTCTGTATTTAGTTATCTTTTTTGCAATGGGAATGAATTTGTTTGCTCCAAAGTTTGCCATGTATAGTCCTGTGGTGTGATGCTCTAAACAATAGGAAGGGCATAACCTTTATAGGTCATCTATTTATTTTTCTGTCGTTAATTCTCCCCCCGCCCCCATCAGTTCGCTCATCAGTTCACCCAATTGTCAGACATAACACATTGTCAATAGATGTCTGAGCCATAAGGGCCCCCGCGCACACAGCGACCAAACCGCACGGCCAGGTCGCTGCGGCCAACGAGAATGCTTACGGTGTATGTAGCAACGCGCACTTGGCCGCAGCGGCTAGCCTGTCGCTGCGGCCACTGGGATCCCGGGCGGCGTGCATGCGGCCACAGGGCGACCATACTTGTTCCGTATTCATTTTTTCACAACGTAATCGAGAGTTATCAATGAAATACGGACGTGGCTGCGCGGCTCGTCGCCGTGTTTTTTGGCCGCCACGACCACTGGCCGCGCGACCTGGCCGCTCAGCCTAAAGATGATCACAACTTAAGTGCTCACCGTGTTCACTGAACCAGGGATAATTTGGGACGCAGAAAAAAATTCGGCTGTGACCCAATATTTGCCGATTTTACTGCGAATTTTTTCTTTTATAGTTTAGCGGCGAAACTTGGTGGGAGGAGGGAGCGGATGTGAGGTGATCCCTCCCCCCCCCCCCAACCCCCCATTTTCCCGTACTCACCCAGGGCCGGGGGAAACCGGTTTGGTGGCGCCCCTTTCATATTGCCCCCCCCCCCCTCCCCCCCCCAAAAAAAACCAACTTTCTTTTCTCGAAGGTTATGTTTAATTCTAAGAATTAGAAACAGGAACAGGTATGGTATTGATTTTACTTACACTAGGCTAGGCCTTTGCCATCGGCCTCGCCGGCATCACAATCAGTCAGTCATATCATTCACTATCATAATTTTCTTCTATTGTTACATTTGGAATTTTATGCACTTCAGCAGTCTTGAAAATTTGTCAATAAAAAAAGTTTTTTCCCGAACCAAGTTACTCTCAAATGCCATTAGAGACAGGTCTTGTAATCGGGGCTGCATGGTAGTCGTTTGCAGTTCCTTTTTCTTGCAGAAAGTTTCGAAAAGTGATCGTTTCCCTGCAGCATTGTTAACAGGAATTGTCAAGACAATGCGAATAGTGATGTTTTTATTGGGATACGACGACTCTTCTTCGTCGTAATTAATAACTTGAAGCTTGGATGTGACGGCTAAGTTTACGTTTCTAATTTAGAATTTTGCACATTTCACCATAGCACGTAAATAACCCCGTGATGCCCCCAATAAGAGTGCTGCCCTGGGCCCGTGCCCACTTTGCCCATTGGTTGATCCGGCTCTGCACTCACCCCACTAGCCGTTAAAAATTTTGTTTCTTCCCAAACGGCCGAACTAACTCGGACGCCCCACAGAACGTGTATGTAGTAACTGGAACTCCAATATATTTCTATCGATACGTAATTCACTGTGGTGCAAAATGCTAATGAAAAAGTCGTTATGATCGACGTGACTGTGTAGGCAGTGCAAGAACAGGACTAATTTCATCCAAGAAACACAAGTACACAAGTAATACGTTTAGGAAGGAAGCATATGAAACGGTCGGGGGATTCGAACCAGCATTAGCAGGGCTTGGAGACGAGGACGCTGACCACTAGGCTGTTGCTGGTCGCTTTACTCGGGGTCCCCGGGGACCCCTCACAAAGCTTGCAGTGCGAGTTGGGACTTAGTTTTTTTACGTTTAGTCACCCCCCCCCCCCCCCAAAGTTTGGTCAGTTGGCAAAGAATCAGTCGGCAAAATTACATAATTTTTGGTCAGTCGGCAAATCAGTTCGAAAATTTAAATAAATCTTTGACTAGTTGGGAAAATTATGTCGGTAAATTTGTGGTTTGCACCCCTCCAACTTTTATCCTTCCTGACGTCTCTGTTTATACAGTAACCATGCCATTTGGGCTGAAGTGGACTGGTTACACATCGAAACCCTGTGACATGCTGATGGAGCTGCCCAGTTGGAGTATGATGATAAAGAATCTGGATAATTTCAGGATCACTCTAAAGAGATATAGCTCCCAGCGCCATTTTTCTCGATCCTCCACATCAATACAGCCCCAAAGGTCTATTTACTTACCGTTAGTCTTTCCCTTGCTAAAAATACGTTTTAAAATGTGGTGGCTAGGAGATTTTCTGTTGAATATTGGGAACTTTATTTACGTTCTTCCAAAACGTGTATGATCCTTAGCACACCTACAATGACTTTTATGTCTGTGCGCAGTAATAATTTTTATCGTTTGGTAGTAATTACTAGGAGATCAAAAAATCTAAAAGACTAATGCAATAAAAATTAAAATTAATTATTCCAATAGATCGCCGAAGCAAAATTATAAGACACTAGTAAGGACAATTATAAATTGTGATTGTAAAATACAAGAATCATTCCGGTTTGTGACGACACAATACGTTCACGCTGGCTTGTCTATTAGGCGCAATGCCAACTGAGACAGTAGCTGCCTTCTTCGCTGCGAGGAACGAAGCTACTGTCTCAGTTGACTTTGGCTATGGTAAATGCACGGATGCGATCGGCGCGTGGCTGTTATAAGGCAAGCGAAAGGTTATAAGGCAGGCCGGATGTTGCTTTAAGAATTTATTGTGCGTCACGCGTTGACACGCCATTCAATGCAATCGGCGTTTATCTTCCAAGTGTGAGGTGTTGTCGGCGGATTGTAGTAAAAAATTAGCTTTGCTTCTTATGAGTTTTTAAAGAATTTGATGTGGGTTTGAGATCTGGTGCGTAACGGGTCATAAAGAGCTAAAGGGTTCAAGGAGTCACTTGTCACCCTGAGTTAAATTTGTCTGACGACTCAGTTAACTTTGTTATCCAGGCAAATGTAGTCTGAGCATGAAAGCGGTGCAAACAGCAGCGAATCTGTAGGCGTATGTAACGAGATTTTCACTTTTTTTTTGGCAGATTCTTGACGAAATCACCCAAACGGAAAGAATGAACTGCGAGTTGCAGCGCACTTACGAGCAGATGGAGCAGCCCTTAAAGGTTAATCAGTCTCGTCTTGATTACCGAAAGTATCGTTCAGGCATGGAGCTGTGCAAGGATATTCCCCACCACAGGTAACTAGCTTGTTTTAGTGTTGCGGTTGCTCAGTGATTAGTTTCTACAATTATATTTTGTTAGTTATTAAGATTGCATGGCTTCTATTGAGTGAAGAATATTTCTGATATTGTACAATTCTTTGTGACAGCTAGACGAAAATCCACTTTCGTGGTAATTATTAATAAACTAGAGGAACTAGAGGTCATGAATTAAGTTTACGGACACATTTCCTGGAACATTTTTGTGGCACTCTTCCCGGCGACTTGTCAGATTGATCGACCACTCATGCCTGCCTCCTCTTTCAATGGAGGTAGAATGGGAGAGCGCATTTGGAATGCGGGCGCGAGGAAGGGAGAAGTGATTGTTCGGGCCGACGACTTGTCAGATTGAACCTTTGAGTTGATCGACCACTCATGCCTGCCTCCTGTTTCCATGCAGGTAGAGTGGGAGAGTTCATTTTTAATGCGAGAGTGAGGAGGGGAGAAGTGGTTTTCCTTTTAGCCTTCCCTTTTGCTTTAGCCTTCCCTTTTGCTTTAGCCTTTCCTTTTGCTTTAGCCTTCCTTTTAGCCTGCCTCCACGATTATAATGTAGATAGCCTACAGCCCGTCTTGTGACATGTGCAGTTCTTACGCCTAAAATTGTTTTACTTAAAACACATTTATCTCGCACGAAGGCTAACGCAAGCTCTGGTGGCATATTCGCGTATCCTCCCACCTCTTGGAAGTGCGATCCAGTAACCGAGAGCATGGATCTCTGGACTGGATGATTACTATGGTGGTATGCTCCGTGGCAGCAATTAATGGAAATATTTGAGGTGGGCATAGTCTTGTATCGCTTTTTCACGGGCTTTGTTTGAAAGTTTTCCGATTGGACCTTTCACTTACCTTGCATGGAATCATCGAAACGTTCTTCTGGCAGGCATGCAGGCAGCGCGCCGCGATTTGAAAATATCAAGAATTTATAGGGTTGGGGAGGGAAATTTGTAACTCCCTATTAGTTGATTCATTCCCAACCGAGTTTTCAGAGGGTGCCACGCGTTCCATCTGGTAAATTTTTGGTCATTTTTCTGCCCAAATCTAAAGTAAACTAAAATTACAACTAAGCTAAACTAAATAATAATTAAATACAAGCAAGTTTCATTTAGTTTACTTTAATTTTAGCCTGAAAACGGAGTAGAAATTCCCACATAAAACTCATGGCGCCCTCTATAAACTTAGACGGAACTAATAGGAATGAATCTAAGACGTTTCAGAAGGGGTCTCAGTTACAATTATCCTCCCCATCCCTATAAATTCGTGATATGTATATGTAGTAATACTGCTTACTAAAGTGATTTATCAAAATTCTCGGTAGAGAATTTCCACCACTTTAAAACGATCGTCAAACAAGCAACACACGCAGAATTACGAGAAGTGATATCTACCTAGTTTAATATTGATCATTTTTCCCCGTCATGCGTTGCATTCCCAACTAAAAAAACGGTGAGCGCTTGTGCGAGGTGTTTTTATTAGCATGGAATGCAAAGAGGAATTGAGAAAAAATTATTTATACTTAAGCCAGGCTAGATTGGTATTTGCAACAGAAAATACACCTTGCAGGAAAAACAAGATAAACATGCTGATGAACATGTTGATAATGATTTCTGCCCAGTGTTCTCAACTAGAAAATATTCTCGTGAGCTTTCAAAGAATACTTTTCCATAGTTCATTCGTCACTACAACTAATACCAATAACAAAAAAGCACAGCTTAAAACTATAGCGTCAGAAGCATTAAATATATCCATTACCGACTAAACATGTTCAAGAAGATGTTTGCCCAGCGCTCAACTAGAAAATGTTGTTCTGATATTGTTACACCAAAACCAAGTATTTCGTCAGTTAGGGCAGAAGCATATACACATATTTCTGATTGTGCTGCAGCAAAAAAAAAGCATATTGTGAGGAGAAACTGAAGAATGAAAAGGAAGAGCATATCCAATGCGTATGTTCCGTGTCCAAGAGGAACTGTACATAAAACAGATGGAAAATAGACATACGTAGCACCGGGAAACCACTTCTTGTCATTATACTTTTGTGATGCATATGCAAAGTAATGTATTCCAACGTTTTTATTTCAAATGATGCCGTACCGAACGAAGTACACAAGTTCTTTTTGGGATTTATACAAGAGTGTAATACATTGATTTGTTCGTATTAGAGGACGTAAGTGCTGAATTGTAAATCATTCTTTTCTTTTGTAACCATACATCTTGCCTATGTTGCACGTTGTAGCCTACTATTTATTTATAGAGCATACAAAGTGGACCCCCCTCCCTCCAAGTTCAGCGACGAGGGCCGAACCCTGTGTACGAAACGCACAATGGAATCGGTCAACGTAACGCATACCTCAGAATGTACGGTGCAGTCTGTTTCCTGATGCAATATCGAATGCGGAACTGATTGTCATACGGCTCAAATGGATGTACTCTTTTTAAAACTTGACGTTTAGCAGCAGGCTAGACATCATCCAAATACTCGTAAAATAATACATCTTCATCTGAGCTATCTGAACTATCCGCCATGTTTGTTGCTGCTAACGATAGTTAAGTTGCTTAACTGAAGAATATTGGCCAATTAGGGTTTAACTAAAGTTAGGTCCTACTAACCGGCGATTTCCACTTGACTTGCGTTGGTGCAACAAACACACAGATAACTGCAGGTTAAAGGGACACCCGGCCTGCCTTATAACATTCCGCGTGCCAAATTATGCAGCTACGCGCAGATCATCATCCGAGCAATTACAGTGCCAAGGTCGGCTGGAGTGGTAGCTGCGTTCCTGGCATAGCTGCTGTCTCAGTTGCCTTTGTGAATAGTACACGAGACAGAATCAAGTCAACGATTGTGTCGTCACAAACCGGAACGATTCTCGTATTTTAAAATCACAATTTATATTTTCTAGGCTAGTGTCTTATAATTTTGCTTCGGCGATCTATTGGAATAATTAATTTTAATTTTTACCGCATTAGTCTATTAGATTTTAGATCTCATGGTAATTATTAGAAAATTAGTAGATGTACACACAGAGATGAAACGTCATGATTATTGTACGCGCGCAATGCATCATTTAGTGACGGGTCGTTGGTAAATAAAGTTCCATTATATTCAACAGAAAATCTCTAGACGCCACACTTTAAAAAGGATTTTTAGCAAGGGAAAGACTAACGGTAAGAAAATAGACCTTTGGAGCCGTACTTGATGTGGAGGATCAAGAAAAATGGCGCTGGGAGGTATATCCTTTTAACTTGCTGTTTAACCGACCATTAAAGTTAACTGGCGTTGGTGCAACCAGCCCTAATAATTACCATGAGCTCTAAAGATCTAAGCGACTAATTCAGTAAAAACTGAAATTATTTATGCCAATAGATCGCCGGAGAAAAATTGTGACACTAGCCTAATAAATTATAAAGTGTAATATTATAAATACGAAAATCATAATGAATACGTCGAGTTTGCCAGCTGGTATATAGACGTGTTAAAAGCTGCGGCCATTACTATCAGTTGGCGTCTGTTTTAAGCTTAGCAAGTTGCGCATGCGTACAACGAAAAGGTACCCGGGTATAATGTAAGCCGTGGTCTTTTCAGTTTAAGTCAAACATGTTGGTCGTTTTGCGGAAAGAAAACAAAAAATTCTCTGTGTAATATTTATCCCGTATCCCACTTTTATTACGTTCGTCCGTTTAGCTCGGCAAACGGTGCTTTAAGTTGCACTCAGAATGGTTATGTAATCATGGTAAGTGCTCATTATGACGTCACTGCAAAAGCCTCCTGAGATAACTCAACTGTGACGTCGTAAATACACACGACAATCTTTGGCAAGGCAACTAATTGCTGAACATCTTGCATTGGGCGGCTTATTAGGAAATCGTGCTAATGCATTGCTGTATGCATATTAGCTCAGTTGCTTTGACTTGCGTGATGTTTCGCACTGGCTGCCGGGATGTACTACTCCTAATACTATCTGCACCTTAGTGACGTCACGTGCCTTAGTGGATTCTTCTCGTTCAGCCTGCTGCGTTTCCCCCATTCCCCTCGTCCCCCTTCAGTCATCCTTCAGCGCCTGTCACCCTTATTACCCTGGCATTTTAAGGGCTGTGTCAGCAATAAGTTCCATTTTTCAAGTTGATCACAGCATCCTACCTTCTTCCCACCCCTTTTCCCTTCATCCAGGGAACCAGCCGTTTTAATGAAAGTTTTCCTTAATAAGCGTAATGAAATTTCGGTCCCGACTGATGAACGAACCTTTTCCTACGCGTCACGTCAGCATTTTGAAGTGCCGTGTCGTCGTTTAAAGAAATAAAGAGCCGTTAAGTAAAAAAAAAATGTTTAAAGGTTAAAGCATTTTTAAAAAGCTGTGAGGATGGTAGGTGTTAAAAAATTAAATGAAAGGCATGATTGAAGCGCGTGCTTGTACAGGTGTCGTTTTACGCATCAAGTCATTAATTTCTACATTAATTTTTTATTAATTTTCTTGGAATATTTGATGTTTGGTTTAAATTTTTAACTTATGTCGGATTTACAAACACATCACGTGCACAATGGGGAATATGGAAAATTTTTAAATAAAACTGACAATGGGTTCAAACATTATTGTGGACACAGAAATGTTATTATATGCATTTGAAACGGAAGAGAATTGCCAAAGAGAAATCTGCTTTTCGAACGCCCAGCTGTTAAAAAAGTGTGATTTTCTCCTCGTTCCTGGGTCATGTTGGGATAGCTGTGAATGAACACGCTGATGCAGCTACGAAAGGGGCGGGGGGGGGTCATTCCTGGTGATCTCTTAAGGGATCTCAGCCTTGTTCTCTCGACGTCTTTCCAACTCTTTGTCTGTGGTTGCATGCTGCTTGGCAAGCCTTGTGAGACAGACAAGACGGCAATAAGATGCGACCTATAAAAGGCACTGTCCAGGTTTGGCACTCGTCATGCCGCCACAGTCACCTAGAAGATGTGGGTGTTGGATGGTTTACGTATTGGTCGTTCCAACCTAATATTTGCTTCCTTTTGAGAGGGGAATTCCCCCCTGAATGCCTTTATTGTCTCCGGACATTTACGGTCCACCATGTTCTTGTGGATTGTTACATCTTGATGGTGTCCGTCGCCATTGCCTTCTTCCACAAAACTGAGTGCGGCAGTTGGGCGACGAGTCTGTCCTCCTATCCAGGTTTTTTTTTAATTTGTGCAGGAGGATTGTATAGATTTGGGGTTTGTTTAACGTCTCTGTAATGTATGAGTCAGTGGCAACCCGGACCATTGCGCTGTGACTGAGGTTGGCTCAATGACCTAGCTGTCGACGCACCATTAAGCCTCAGTCCCCCCATTAAAAATCTCGAGATCGCATGGCAACCGTACCCCACCGCCACCCCGAAGTTGCTGTTTTGTTGTTTTTGTTTTCAAACTATTGTGTTAAAAATATGTTTTGCATAGCATACTGATTCTTCAAAGTCACTCTTCAGTATTAACGTGAAGAGTGTGCAATACGTAGAAAAAAAAGGTGAACTTCCTGAGTTTAGAGAAGATTGGGGAATGAGAGAGGGATGCTGTGTTAGGATGTTGTATGTCAAAGTACCCTGAATTAGAAAACAAAAACGAATAGTTTGATGTTTAAGGTTTAACTGAGTCGAAGTCAATACAGCAAAAGAACACAAATAAACTTTCCTGTAAGGTTTCAGATACTGCCGTGTTGCTGTACAGTTTAGTCCACGTGAAACCTTACTGAATTATCCAACCATTATACTCTACGTAAAACCATAGCTCTACTTTCAAAACTTTTGATGCCGGAAAAAAAGGAAGAACTACGTGAGGCTACACAATTGTTTTAGTGTTCTTCAGGCAAGTCGTCTACTTTCCGTTCATCATCTTACTGATGATACCAAGACTTTATAGGGTTTGGGAGGAGAATTTGTAACTCTAAAAAGTCGCTATTGAAACACGTTAGATTCGTCCCCGTTAGTTCAGTCCGAGTTTTCAGAGGGCGCCACGTGTTCTATCTGGTAATTTTTGCTCATTTTTCAGCCCAAGTCTAAAGTAAACTAAATTACAACTAAGTTAGGCTAATTAATAATTAAATATAAGCTAGTTTCGTTTAGTTTAGTTTAATTTTCGGCTGAAAACTGAGTAGAAATTCCCACATAAAACACGTGGCGCCCTCTATAAACTAAGACTGAACTAATGTGAATGTATCCAAGACGTTTCAGTATGGGTCTCGGTCACAAATTCTACTCCCAACCCTATAAATTCTTGATGATACACATATCAGTTTTCAAGATTTTCAAGCAGTTTTCCACGCATATAATTTCATCCAGGTTTTCAAGGAATCGTACGAACCCTGAATTACTTGTAGAGTCGTGCTAAGCACACTAGACTATTAGTTTTATCCACTTTCCAGAGATGTCATTTAGCCAAGTAGAATGCACTATCGTGAGCTAACCTATGGTGTGAAAAAGCAAGAAAAAAAATGGTAAAAAAGATTTGAATACAGTAGTAAGGTTTCACGTGGACTAAGCAGTACAGTAAAATTGCAGTATCTGAAACCTTACAGGAAAGTTAATTTATGTTTCTTTGCTGTTTCGACTTCGGCTCAGTTAAACCTTACCTTAAACATGAAACGAGTTGTTTTTGTTTTCTAATAAAAAGATAAAAAGCTTTCCGCACTCAGCTTGTAACCAGACTAAGGGCTCGTTTACGCAACGACAAATTTCTCGCTTACTAGCTTTCACTTGGTTAATACTAAATCTGCTGGCTGCTTCTTGCCTTTATCGAAGAATGTGGCTTTCATTGTCTATACGTAGTAACCATGGCAACAACGCGGACGCAAATCTCTTCCTCGTGCCTCGCGGCGTACGAAGCGTGTGACATGACAGCGTCGATTTATGACAACTAGAAAACAATGTTTACTGCTGTACAAGACGACGGACAGATTTCTGAATGCCGGTATTCGATGATTTGTCTACGATTCGACAACCCCGAAATGGACGCCATGTTGGATTTTGAATTGTCGCTGCGAGTAGCTATTTATTCTGCCGTCGTTTGATCACTTCTAGAAGCTGTTTTTTTTTCAGCGAGAATAGCAAATTTTGGAAATAGCGTGAAATGGCAACAATGTTGTACCAATGTTTAAAATGACGGTTGCACATTGTTTTTTATCCGTGTTATTTATAATACATTTAATTTGCTGCGTATTACCGCATTCATTTAACAGAAACGGGAAATTAATCGTAAATAAATAATGGAGCAAAAATAGTGTTCGGCGAGTGAACGAGAAGGTCTCGTTGCGTAAACGCACCCTAACGTATGCTAATTAACTTGAATTGCTGCTAAATAATCAGCATTCATTGGTTTAAATATCAGATTACAGGCCTCGTGCAAGAACTGTAGCCAAATTTATTGACTAAAGCTCTAGACCTATTACTACTGATTATAATGTCGTCTTGCCCGTTTTGCATTTCAACAACAACAAAATATATCTGGTTGTCTGGAAACGGATTTGCCCTGAAAGTCAAGATGCTTGTATGGTTTTAAAAAATCAAACCATCAAACCCTTCAATCATAAAATGTTTTAACTTGTGGTATTACACTTTTCCAGGTTGTTGGATGAAAATGCTGACTTAATGGGTGCTATGGACTCGATCATGCAGAAAGTGGGCAATGGGCGGGATATGCTGGACCGACTGGAACAGACTCGTATGGACCTGGAAAGAGACATTAGCATCAAGCATAAGTCCCTTTTCATTGATAGAAATAAGTGTCGCCCTGCAAGAGCCAAGTATCCTGCCTTTTCTATTATGATGGGTTATGATTAAATAGTCTGCTTCCTTGGTATGCTGTTAAGCATAAGTAGATTCATGATGGAAGTAGAATGTATCGAATCTTTGCCTAACATTAGATAAAAATTTGCTTTTATTATGTTATTGCCGATGCAACTGATATAATCTAAGAAGCTAACTTTGTTGCAAGGCCTTGTATTAGTGGTACATAAATTGGGTAATGCTGGTCACATATTTGTAAATTGGGTTATTAAACAACATGTACGAAAATAGTGCTGGTTTATGAAAATAGCACATGTCAGGTAATCAATGTAAGGTAAGTTGGTTCGTGTCATTTGGGTTGACTACATGGCATCGTAGGGAAATCAGTGTTGGCTTGTTGAACAGCATCTAGCGCAATCGTGTGTGCCCTGGCGTGGCTGGTAAATTAAACAAGGATTTGCGTGTAAGTTAGTAAACCATGATGTATAATATTGCAATTCTCTAGCAATTTAGCGTTAATTCTCAAACTGTAGTCGAATTTGAAGAAATTTGCAAATGGCTTTTAGATTCATGCAAAGCCTAATACTTGTAAACAGCATCCTTGTAGACTCTCTCACACACCCGTTGACACTTAGCAAACCACGTTCAGGTTCTTGTAAATGGACAAACAAACATTGTTAAACCCCTTTTGAAAAATTGACAACCAGCTTCTGAAAATTGACAAATCCCTTTCTGACGATTAGAAAAATGAAAATTGGGCCTTTTTTTTATGAAATTAGCAAATGCTGCTCAAGTTGAAAAGGAGCAAACGTGACCATGATGTAGGACGTCTTGAACGCTTGCTACAACTCCGCGTACATCTGAATTCCGGTACACAATCACATGACGGAAATGGCCAATGTTCTGAAGTGCATTCTTTATTTTAAAAAGCGTATTTCATGCTGAATTCTGATGGTTTCATCTCAGCGATGGTGGCAGGAAGTTCACAAATTAATGGTTATTCGAGAGCATAAGTTTTGTATTTTTTGTATTGAAATGTGTGGAAATCGTGTCCATAAACTTGTGCTAGTACTCAAAATACTGTTATTATTTATGTGGCAGTCCAGTGGTGTGACTCTACAAAATGTACTACTACAAATATGGTAAATAAAAGCAAAATTTACAGAAGGTTTACATAGCACTCGCGATACAAAACAATTACTGCTTAATTTTTTTATTTAACTTTTGCAATTGCACGCCCGTTAAAAAGTAGATGTGCCATTTAATAAGTTTCGCACATTGGGTATAGAATTCCATTTCACTTCGATCTAAAACTGACGCTTGAAGGAATTGCAATGACACGTACATTATTAATACCATGATAAGCCAGCGAGAACTATCATCAGCAACAGCAATACCATCAGAGAAATAGTGCGCGAGTGGCTTTTCTTTAATCTGGATGATGGAAGCCATCAACAGGTATATGCCAACGGGTGCACGATGGGTGCATGCCGTTCTTAGACAGTTATCCGTGATGGTTAGACGGGTTGCCAGCTTGTATTACAATATTTCTTTAAGCTTGGTGTAGGATTGTATCTGCAGCAAGTTTATTGCAGAAAGAATAAGATAAGAAAAAATAGCGCTTATCTTTTTTAGTGACTTATGAACTGAAGCAGTGCAGAGGCACTACTTGTCCAGTTCTAGTGCAACATGGGAATGGGAGGCGGCGGTTTGTTTTATGAAATAGCCTACGCAGCTGGCCTGGATATTCTAGTGTGAGACGTAAGAAAAGAGTTGAAAATTACAGCTCTGATTTTCAACTCTGCAATTTTCAACTTTGTTCTTAAGTCTCACATTAGAATTTCCAGACCAGCTGCGCAGGCTGTTTCATGAAACAAACCGCCACCCCCCATTCCCATGTTGCACCAGAACTGGACAAGTAGTGCCTCTGCACTGCTTCAGTTCATAAGTCACTAAAAACAGTAAGCGCTATTTTTTCTTATATTATTCTTTCTACAATAAAGTTGCTGTAGATACAATCCTACACCAAGCTTAAAGAAATATTGTAATACAAACTGTCAACCCGTCTAACCCATCACGGATAACTGTTTAAGGACGGCATGCACCCATCGTGCACCCGTTGGCATATACCCGTTGACGGCTTCCATCATTGAGATTGCAGAAAAGCCACTCACACACTATTACTAAGAATTAAAGAATTAATACAAAGATACGAAGCAATACCTTAAAATCATACAAAAAAACCCAATAAGGGCAAAGGGACCAACCAAGTTTTCGCCATAGAAAGTAGTGATATCAGAGCCAAAATGGCTGCCACCAAGTTTGTGGTCCGAACCGTGATTACTCAGTCTTAATTGACAATCACCGAGGTATCAGTTACGATTGAGGGATCAGGGTTGGGATGGAAATCTTGGTGGCAGCCATTTTGGCTCTGATATCACTACTTTCTATGGCGAAAACTTTCTATGGGTCCCTTCACCCATCACCCCTTTTGGTTGTTTTACGATTTTGCGTCAATGTAAGTATTAATGACAATGGCGAAACGAATACGTTTTCAGCAAGCGAAATAGCAGAATTCTCTACTGACGAGCCCAAACAAGGGCGAAACAGTCTGTCTAGAGATCTTTGTGGGTGAGAGCTAATTGATATTAAATGTAAGTATTGATTGTCAGCTCCTTTGGTATAATTAATGGTTGCTGATTAATTATATTTCCAATAAAGTGCCCGTTGTATTACATAGGATTGTAAAACAAAAACAAGTGAGCACGATAAGTTAGCTTAGTTTAGGCGTATTTAGATTATTTTTTGTTTATTTTTATTCAAGAAGCGGAAGTTACTACCCTTCAGGGATTTTCTTCCCCGTAAACAGTTTAGTAAACGATGCGATTATTTATTTTAGATACGTTACAATGTAACAAGTCGAGTTAACTGTGAAACAGAAGCAAACCAAGGCTGCATTGTTACTCGGGCGTGGAGGTAAACAGATGGCGTGTTCCGAACGTTCACAAAAACAGCATTATGTAATAGTTATTGATTACAAACTCACGGTTATTGATTTTCATACCACGGCTGAGAGGATTTGCCCGGAGAGACTATGCAAACGTCGAGACGATTTGCATGTCAAGCCGGGCAAAGACTCGCAGCCGTGGTATAAAAATCGATAACCGTGAGTTTAGTCATCAATAAATGATTTATATCACGGTTGGGACGTCGAGCTAACTCTTATTTAATTAAAACGTGTTTTGTGAAAATTGCTTCAAGACACTTTCATCATCAGTATCCTCGATATGAATGAAGGTCATACCATTTTAGTTTGTGCAGGGGGAAGTGTGTGATAGACGGACGAGTCCTTTGGCTCAACGATGTAGAGGGAGGAGGGGGGGGGGGGCGGTAGTTGGCAAGCTGGTTTTACGCTGGAAGCAGCTCGCTCGTGTTATCAAAGCTTTTTGGAGAGAATAATTCGATATGTGCGACAGTGACAAAGTGACATTGCTCTGGGACGTTCTGGGAAGGTATGTAATTCATTTTACGCGTTTGTAGTTTGAGAATTATTTAAAAGTACGGTAATAGGGTATCGGTATGAATGAAGGTCATTCCATTTTAGTTTGTGGAGGGAGGGAGTGAGGGAGGGGGAGTTACGCGGAGTGAATCAGCTTAGCTATGGACCAGACATGTGAGAGTTTGCAGGGATAGGATTTCATTCCTTTTAAGTAATTCCTTTTGTACGTTTTTATTGCGTTACGTTTTTTTTACACGCTGTATTTGGTGGTTGGTGTGTGCGTTCTGGGTCACGTGATCCGGAAGTGTCAAAAGTGTGGGTTATCAGCAAAAGTGTGGGGGTAACTTGATAACCCACACTTTTTGCGATGACACTCACTTCCGGTCACTGTTATAAAAATAATTACAATCTTTTGACTTAATACTTCCCCAATTGTCAAACCATAAACGACACCTATTGGTATCAAACGTGAACTGAATGTCAAATTTCAAGCATATCAGTCGCATAAATTATTTTATCTTGAGTGGAATTAGCTAATAATAAATAATAGTAGTAGTAGTAGCTAGCATGAAATCAACGATGTTGAGATAGCTTTTTCGTACTGAAATCCTTATTTACCGCTCTGAAAGAGGACTTTCTGTTGTCTACTTGGTAAACCCCGTCGATCTGTACAATTTCCAAAGCTTTCGGTCGCATTAATATTTTGTATTCAATACCAGAAAACGGGGGCCGAATGTCTCTGATAAGAGAAGCAGGAGCAAGCCTTCGCCCAAATACTGATAATGTCTTGATTTGAATAACAACAATCGGATGCCAATTATAAGACTCCATGGATTCTGGGTGCCGTCGCCATCTTGGTTCCAGTACGACGGGACCAACACTGAATTTCCAGTGGAATAAACTTGAAGTTTTTATGACAGTTTCCATCCAGAGCAGGGCAACGTCTGTCTGAACACCAGACTTCAATTCGCAGTTGGAGATTGTTAGGTGTTAGAATCCTTATGTACCGACTGGGGGGTGTAGGAGGGAAGGGCCTTTCGTGTAAATGGAAACAAACATCAAGTTAAAAATTAAGGCTAAAGGTGGCTTTTAATAAAAGGTCAACCCGACATTTCTGGCACAGTTATTAAGTCAGAACCTAGCGATATCCATCACACGCCCCCACTGAAGAAGCTCACTTTAGAAATTCTAAACGTTGCGTTGATCTCGTCACTCGAGTTGTTTTGGTAACTGTAAACATTAAAAATAAAGTCTGGTGTTCATCTAGTAGTGCTCTCTAGCGTGAATATAACCTAGTGTATTAAATCTAGCTTTTCTATACTGTACACTTTTTGCTATGTAGTTTATCTATAAGTTTGAAACTTGAAGGCATTCTAGCTTGTTTTATTTTAATATAAAAGTGCATGCTTGTTCTGTATGATCCAGAATTGCTGTATTACTGTGTTAATGGTTTTTAAGTTGCATTTTAAAGGTATCTCCCTTGAAGTGCTGCTTTATGTGCTGATTTAAATGTCCGGCAGTTTGTCGGAGGTTTGGAGTTTAATTACTGGTAAATTAATTGTTCCTTTATGTTTACTCAACGGAGAACATGGATTCATTAATTTTTAATTGCGCCATGGGTTTCATTTTCGAATAACCGTTAGTAAACAGCATTGTGGAAGTTGTGGCTATTGTTTGTGCTTAGGGCTTTGATGCGTTCGATCGTGTTAAAGACGTAGAAGGAAAGCCACGTTTGACGTAAGGAGCACAAGGCTTGCGTCATGTTAACGTGGGGTGTGTCGCTCTTGCTTATGTGCTAGATTTTTAGTCGTCGCCCAATTCAGCGCTTGTGCTCACAGGATCCCTCTTGGCTCGTATAAATAGAGATGCTGCGCTCTTACCCTTTCCCATGTAGGAGTGTGTAGCAGGAAGCTATGCATGAATCCGCCGGGATTCTGCGGTCGTTGATGGGGCCCAGCGGCTTAGATGCCGAAGAATAGTTGTGGTCAGGTGCTACTTTGATGGAGGCCGTTAGGCTACCGTACGAAGATTGGTGTGCAGTGGGTTACACAGTGTAAGGACAGTGGCCACGTCTTTGGTAGGCACTTACATCCACTTTAGCTGAATAGTTGGAAATCTGTCCATAATTCTGTTTCTGGTGCTGACCACGTAATTCCTTTGGAATTGGTTATTTAGTTGTAAATGCAAAAATCACGTTTCAGCTGAATAGAGCAAAACATCGCATACATTTCAATTCGTTCTCCGAATTACTCTGACCTGTGTTTGTATCCAGGTGGCCGACGTTTTGAGTTGATGCTTGTGGAAATGCAAATATTGATTGTCGTTGATGCTGGTAATCTTGCCCCGTCGATTAATAAATGCAAGATTTTTCTTCTACCAAGTTGGATGTTAATTCGTGTCATAGTCAGCCGTAGTAAATAGTGATCACGGTAGTAGACTGGTGGCAGCCTATCAGTGGAGATCACCGCCAGTGCTGTCCCTATCCTCTAGCTATGGAGTAGCTTGGGTGTGCCACGTAGGAGACGCTTCGTGACGACTAAATAGTTATGATGGCGTGACAGCATGACAGCGTTGATTTATGACAAGAAAATAATTCCTACTGCAGTACAAAATTATTTCTGACTGATTTCTGACTGCCAGCATTTGATGGTTTGTTTTCGATTTGACAAACCCGGAATGGGCGCCATGTTGGATTTTGAATTTGCGCTGTGCGATGCTGTGCTTTCTATCTCCATCTGACCACTGTTAGAAGCTGAGTGTGCGAGAAAACGCAAATTTTGAAAATAGCAAAAAATGACAATGTTGCAGCAATGTTGAAAATTATTACTGTACTTTTGTTCTTTACACTTGTTATTTATTATACATTTAATTGTTTATGTATTGCCGCAGACTTTTATAGAAACTGGAAGCTCGTCGTAAATAATGATAGACTAATAATTACATTTTGGCGATCAAGGTGGTCTTGCTTTTTCGTATTCTCCCTCAACATTTTTCCCCGCTCTTTTAGTTATGATCACAAGGTTCCTTCTTACAAACCGACAATAGTGAAGATTTCACTTTAATTGGTCAAGTAATTCAGGGTTATTGTAGAGTTAAAGGTTTTATCAAGTAGCAAACAACGTATTAATAGAAGTCACCAGGCGGCCATCATCCCGCTTGTGAATGTTTTGACCAAAGCCCCTCTGACTGTTTCCACAATGTCAATGCACAGGTTGTGTGTACAAAAAAGTTTAAAAAACGATATAAGTGCCTAACTGAACCGTTAGAAGTCAACTCTATTTTGTCGAGTCCGCTAGGGATGTCGAAGGTTGAAATAACCATGTGTACCCTGTCTGGAAATGAAGCTGTGACGATTTTATTTTGTTTTAAGTCCAGTTCGTTTCCCTTTCTGGAAGACTTTAAAGGCATACAAGTGGTGCAGAAGCTGCCAAATTAAGTAACTCAAATTTGTCTGATATGCGATAGATTATAAACTCTATCATAGTTATACCTGCCATGAATGTTATTATTGTATACTCGGTTAGATCCATTATGGATGAACTTCGAGCTAGTTTTAAGGAAGTTTTAGAAGCAACGGTACCGGTAACAGTTTTAACAGCAGTAAAGAACAGATAGCTTCCTTAGCCAAAATTCAAGAAGGCAGATGACGGTATGTCACCTAGCGGCACTGTGTCACAATCAGGAGAGTCGGTGATCTTGACCAAGTCACTTCCTCGGGCGTGCTCGATTGGTGCCGACTCGTCGCCTGGGAACAGTGTCAGCAGTAAGATTTCCATGTCGTGTCGTTGAATTTTGAATGCAAAACGTAGTCGTGTGTGAGGAAATGAGCCTAGCAAGGTTGTTGTTGCAGTCGAACCGAGGTGTGGGAGAATAGGTGCAAAGTACATCACTCTCAGAAAATAATTATGTTAAGCAAGTAAATAGTGCATCGACTGGTGGAAGTCATGCCGAGGTATGGGTGAAAAGGTTCAAAGTAACATCCGCTCGGCAAATGCGATAAAGCAAAGTCATTCTGTGAGGTAGTGGATATGGTACAAAGAACCCAGCCCTCAGACCAAATTACAAAGCAAAAATTTTACCATGAGGTGGGTGAAAAGGTGAAAAGTACCCTACCCTTGGTAAATGCTGGTTAACAAGTCGTGCTTGGGTGCAAGGGAAAAGGTGCACAGAGCCTTGTTCCCGAAAGTAAGACTTTGGCAAAAAAGTGGAAGGTAACCTACCCTCAACGAATGCGACAAAGAGTCATACCGAGGGACGCGAGAAAAGGTGGAAAATACCCTGCCCTCGGAAAATGTGACTAAATAGAAATCAAACTGAGGTGCAGGTGATCACGCGTAATGTACCTTGCCTTCGAACTTGCAGGCGTTCTTTAAGGAAAATGTGTGTGTCTCACAGGACAGAAATATGAGTCATGTAGTAGTCAAAAGGAAGTCTCAGTAAGTTGCACAGTTCGTCTCACACCAGATGGGTCCCAAGTCTAGTGTCGAGTCGTATCCCAAGTTGTTTCCTGGAACCTACTGGAATGTACTAGAACTTCATCGCCTCTGAATTACAAGGGAAGCCCTTTGTAGAGGATACATGAGAAGAAATAGTATGCACAATAGACACCTGTAAGAAACGCCATATGAAACTACTTGGGCTTTAGGTCTTGAAATGCTCAATTGGTAGGCTTTCAGGAGTCGCATGAACCAGTGAACCACCTCTAAGATTGGCAAGTGAACTATCGCTACGAGTTAGTAGAGTTGTTGTGCATAGAGTTGTTGAGCTGACAGTGAGGTCTATACTTTTATTTTAGGGGACAGTCGTTGAAGTTGTGTTGAGGTTGGGTGAAGGTAACATGGCGATTACCTCCAGTCTAAGTACAGGAACCTGGAAGGAGAGATAGAGACAAGGAAGTTAGTTCACGGCCTGGCAAATGGATTGAAAATAAAATTCATGGAAACTATAATTTTCCCAATTGACCAGCAGAGTTACGTTGTGACCGACACCAGCTGTTCTGGGGAATTGATTTCACACTCAAGTTTACTATAAAGAACAAGGTATTTGTGGGCAGGTTTGGCCCAACTGCACCTAATTTTTCGAAAGGGATTGCAGCAAACCAAACTCGGTAAGTACTGACCCACGGCATGGTCCACGGCACTTCCCAGTGTCCTTAACAACAGAGGCACCACCGGACAGAATGATCGTAAATTTTTTAAGTAACGACAAAGTAGTTTTTTTCTTTTCCCTTGTTCCTTGGTGTATCCCGAGGGTTACACGGCATTCATCAGCCTCTTCCTACAAGACAGAAGACGGATCGTAATTGCTATATAAGGACTAGCATAGTTTCTTGTTGTTTTCTCTGCATTCTCATTCGTCCACGAATGCCTAATCCATGCTTTTATTCAATTCCGTCACCATGTGGCACCACTGGTATTCACATTCGTCTGCCACTACGATGTCATTGATGGTTCCCGAGCTACTGGTCATTCTCATTCACATTCGTCCACTCTTGGATCATCTAGCAACTGCAGCTGCATCGGCATTCGTCCTTTAAGATTCTTTGAATTCTTCCTGGGACCATCCACTTCAAACCTGTTCTACTGTCCTTCAAGCAACTGGAGCAGTGGCATTCGCATTCATCTGCCTGCCACTTTCTACATAGCAACTTTCATCCAAGGGACACGACACTGGCATTCGTCTGAAGCCCTTCAAGCGACCATGGCATTCGCCCGACTGAGGTCCATCGTTACGACATGTCGAGCTGCAATGGCATTTGCATTCGTGTGTGGTCCGTCCACTTCATTGCAACTCAACTGGGTCTGGCATTTGCATTCTTCTGATGGCCTCCAAGCTATCATGGCATTTGTCCTCCTACTTCATGCAACAGTCCATCAAGCTCCAGTGGCATTTGCCCGCTGGCTGCTCTTTAATGCAAGAAACCTCCAAGACCGATGGCATTCACATTTGTATTCGTATGTGCACCTCAAAGCAACCTTGGCATTCGTCCAGCTTCATGACAATGCTACATCAAACCAAGACGGCATTCACATTTGCCGAAAGACCTCCAAGCTACCTCGGCATTCGTTTAACTTCTTCACAACGGTGCATCAAGCTACAGCGGCATTCATATCTACATTCATCCGCCAGCTGCTTCTCGTGGCACTTTACCTTTAGGGTTGACGGCACTCTTATTCGTCTGAAGATCGCCGTACAAGTCGGCATTTGGTCAACTCCTCTCAACAGTGCATCAAGCCAGAGCAGCATTTGCATTTGCATTCGTCCACCAGCTGCTCTTCGTGGCAACTCAATCCGCAAACGCATTGGTCTGAAAGACCTTCAAGCAACCAGGTGTTCATCAGGACGACTCCCGTCATGGCGTCAGCCTCCCTACACAAATTGCAATAGCCATTTGTTCTTCATCGCAACGTTCATCTAGGCTACAAACCACCCACTCCTCTGGGGATTCTGGCCCCAAACTCAACCGACTTCACGGGATTTGTGACAACCAACAATTGGACTTCCACTGCAACTTCCCTTCAAACAACTGGGTGAACCCTCCAATCAATTGCTCTCCCATCTGACAACTAATCCCCGAGCACCAAGGGGGGGGGGGCGGTTGAGGTTTGATGGTGCGTCGATAGCTAGGTCATTAGTGCCAAGCACCAAAGACTTAATGTCTGGGTGTCCGGTTTAAGCTTCACATCAATCACCAATCCCTGGGTCCACTCCACACTGCCACCATCAACCACTTCACTCTCAACTGGCAGCAGCACCTGACGAGTGATGTGAACGTCACCCTCATCAATACCAATGATTTCCTCCAGGCAGTCGACAACCACCGCAATGTGGTTCAGAAGCATCCTGAGGAATGCCTCACCCTCTTTGTCCGGTCAACGACCTCACTTGAAGCAAGTCCGTCTTGGACCTTAAATCACTTCTAAAGAAGAGAGCACCCAGCTGACCAGCACCTTTTCCTGATGTCTGAATTGTCCCCATCCCGGGGAAGAGGGGGGGGGGGGGGAACTGCTTTCGACTCTATTCTTAAAATAAAAGAGGAGTCTTCATTCAACAATCTGGCCTCCCTCAATTCCACTGCATCAAGCAATCTTCACCCATCTTACTGCTTCCAAGGTCGTAAGCGGACTCACTGCTTCAGACAATGCAAGACTTCAGTGCTGAATCATGTGGGGATTGAACTCCAACCACATTCCTGCACGGCCCAACTCTGAATTTCCCTCACTCCAAGACATGCAATCAACTGCTGAGAATGGCAGACTAGTCTTCCTCCCCCCTCGCAACGGCAACCCACCATCCCCTTCCACATCACCGTGCATTCGTGCTAACATGACGATCAACGTCAACAATGAACCACCTAAGGTTTCTGGTCTATGAAGAGCCCTTCTCTTATCCCTCTATCCCCATCCAAGCCGTCATGACGTCACTCTCCTCTTTCGTGGGGGTTTTTCTCCTCCGTCGCCTAGCAATGACCTTCAACTCCATGGGCCCACAGTTTTCCACGTTCTGCCATGATCTGCTTCTCTGCCTGTTGCTGCCTGCGCACGTTTTCACACCTCGAGTCGGACAACAACAATCGGTGATTTTCTCGTTTCCAACCATCATCCATGAGTTCTTTGGATGACATTGCCAGGATCCGAGCTGGCAAGTCACCATCTTTCAACGAATCCAACCTTTCTGGCTTTCCCCAGATTCTTTTGTTGCCCTGGCATGAACGTGTGTGGTAGTATTGACATTCACAAGGTGTGCCAAACTAACTGTTGCTGTGAGTACTACAAGAGACCTTGTCCTCTATGCGTTCAAATCTGACCACCAACATGGCTAAAGATCACCAAAGTCCAGAGAGCTGCTGAACTACATTCAAAACAAGCCAAAGAACGAAGAGCCAAACTATTAGTAGCCGACAGTCTCCATCTGGTGGTAAAGTAGCCCCAAAAGAAAATCTCTAAACCTAACCAACCGACTCCTCTGATTTCTCATTAGAGTTCCCCTTACAAGACAGGAGGGTCGTCACCAAGGGAATTCCTCCCAAGCTTAACGATCACATCATCGTCAAAATTTGAGTCGCCAATGGCCACGAAGCCACCAGGACTAACAATGCCAACATTACAGGAATTAAACAAACAATCCATTACCCCAGCGCTGTCACAATCTCAAACCCCACAGAAGTGCATCGCACATTACCTGTGGCACCAACCAACTTGAAGTTGCGACGTCCGTCTAATGGGAACCAGTCTACTTCATCCTCTACACAACTCAATGGAAGCAAACCCTTTCAATCAGCACCAAGAGGTCAAGACTCAACACCTTCCAACATCAACCTTCATACTCGAAAGGACCGAGTCGGCTGCTCAAATCGACTCTTCCGCAAACTATTCTTCCTGGTCATGCTCTTCAACCACCAAAGGAAAACCGCAAGATTTTGCCCGATGAACCTCTTTCACCTCAAGCATCCCCACCGCCCTCTCCTCTAGCCGAGGAAGCCTAAATTCCACTTCAGCAATTGTACGGGCTGGTCGAAGACGGCATCATCGATAACTATCCCACTTCTCACCTTCGATCATTATGTAAGCTCACCTTTCTCCACTCGACTTCCAACCCTTTTATACTACGCTAAACTCGAAATGGAATTTGCTAAGCAACAATCCATTGCTATTAATGCATGCATCTCCTATCAGAAACTTCTACTTTCCACAGCTAAGGACAAATTAAGGGAATCACTTCAATCTAAATTCCCCAGCAGAGCAACAGGCGTAGCCTGGAATGTAGAGGAGATCGAGTGTACAACAAACTGAAAACCACCATCATACCATTGGGAACTACGGTTTGAGCTTCCATTACAGCGTCAATCCGGACTCTGTGATCCTCAAATTCGCCACCCACCATATGATTTATTGATGTCCACAAAATAGCTCATACCACCAGTAATCCCTTTTGGGGACCTTCCAATTGCCCCCCCCCCCCCTAAGAGTTCAACCCGCTGATCTTAACCCTGAGGAAGAAACAAGAAAGAATCAATTTGTCTCTGCATGGTATGCCATGGCCCACAGCTGCCCTTCTGAACATTTTTACGGCTTTTAACATATGGCAGTTTAATAATAATCACCTTACTCAACCTAATCTGGCGGGACTTTAACCCTACACATCAAATAGCACCTTAAGTCTTCCGTGCACCAAATGCAGACTTCAGGCCAAATACCACGCCTACGGTTTTCACTAAAGGTCTCAAAATCAATAAATGATCAGTTTTCCACTCGTAACCACCATTCGGATTACTGGGGAAGAAACCATTCCATTTCATTTTGACCCATCTTAACACACTTCGTAATCTGACAAATTTTGGCTACAAAAAACACTGTGATCAAGTGCCACAACCTTTCAACGTTCAATCACGTGAACTTTCATCAGGACGATGTCCAAGTATGTGAAGACTCCAAAACCATTCACCGGAAATTTTTTTTTAAAGATAAATCCCTCGGCAAGTGAACGCTTCCTTTCCTGGCAAGAACACCCAAAGTGAAATTTACCCCAAAATTGGCTTAACTCCCTCTTTCGAACTAAACCCAAGACTTGGATCAATGTCAATCATCTCAGCAATTCAATTCAATTCAAACACAGTGCACTCACAACCAAACCAAGGTCAAATCATGTGCTTGAATCAAGCCAAGCAAGTGGATCAATGCCAATCTGCTGCTAGATGACGTCATCCATCAAGACCACATCAAAGGCAAATTTTTTTATGATTAAGACGAATATTACAACTGTTCCCCCTCCCTCCCCCCCAAAAAATCTGAAGAATAAACGGAATCGTTGATACCTCTTGGGTAATTCCGGCTCAAACCCTAGGTAACTCGTTCAGAACGTGCCCGCCACCAATTCGGACGAGGTCAAAAAAATAATTCACAGGTATAGTATTTTTCCTGCAACAAGAAACGTAAATTTGCCGGGCCCCAACCCCATGAAGGCCGGCTGCAATTCGTTGAAATTAGGAACCACGACATTTAAATTTCGTTTTTTTCCATGTTGCCATCAAAGATTTCAAGCAACAATGGCGTAGACAATCAACTCCAATCAGGTTCTTAGATTTATTTTAACAGCCTGCACGAACTAAAAGATGAACTGTAACGAAGAACAAAATAATCAGTCATTTACGTTGTTGGAGATTGCGTGAGAATAAAGATAATATTAATAAACAAAAACGTATCGTTAAAAGTTAAAAGTAAGGGTCTAAAAGTCAAAACCTGTAAGGAACACGGACAAGTTTTGACTGTAAGGGTCTAGGTGTCAAATTTGGCCAGTAAGACGCTGCTAAGCATTAGACACTTACTACCCGGTTTTTGAGGAACAGCTGTCCGAGATTGTCCTATAAAGACCCATGTGATGATGCAATGATAGTGAGGTGTGGGTTTCCTACTTTGCTTTAGGTTGACATTTTTTTCCGGTTTGGTAACATTGCTGCGATTCCAAGCGAGACAACCTGCTACAAGCGTAAGTGTGTATACCCATTCTGTCCGAGTTACTAAGTAATTAATAAATAGACATAAATCGCTGGAAATAATATTAAGGAAAATTAGAAATTAGCAAACAGCGAAAATCATACACTAGAAAGAACGTAGTTCAGTAAGCCACCTTTATGCACTTACGTTTCATCGGAGTGCAACAGAGAGATTAGGGGATATGCAAGTGATCTGGGGGCGAACTGGGTAGCCGGTTCGAATCCAGATCATGCCACTCCGATGAAACGTAAGTGTATAAAGGTGGCTAACTGAACTACGTTATTTCAAGTGTATGATTTTCGCTGTTGGCTAATTTCCAATTTTTTTTACTAAGTCATTAACATGATCACCGGGTAGTAAGGGTCTAATGCTTAGCAGCGTCTTACTGGCCAAATTTGACACCTAGACCCTTACAGTCAAAACTTGTCCCTGTTCCTTAAAGGTTTTGACTTTTAGACCCTTACTTTTAACTTTTAACGATACGTTTTTGTTTATTAATCCGTGTTACTTTGAGAATTGTATAATAAATAGGTGTGGTGGTGGATGAGGGGTGGGTTATGTGTGACACCTTTATAATTAATTTGTTGTTTTTGTTGCGCCGCCTTTAAGCTCGGTAAATAGCTATGGCCCTTACTAACCTGGCTATCGCTAGTGTTAACAATAGAAACAAATCCTTTAATCTTCAGTCTGTCATGCAGCTGGCGTTTGCTAAATGGCATTGTTGCATAATAACAATGTTTAAAACAATGTAAAACAATCAGTCTGGTGGTTTAGAGCTTCGTAACCCCTGAACCACTTGACCAATTAGAAAAGGCCTTATGGAAAGGGCACATCTACGGAGCAATACCTGTAAAATGAGCTAAGAATCAGCTTTACAGGACAAATAGTTTGACCTGTAGAGAGGACAGACGAAAGGTACATCCCCAGAACAAGACCAAGAACAAGACCAAGAAGTTGTCTATTTGGCCCCTCTCTGTATCTCGGGTTTGGATGGAGTGAATTTCATAATTTTTGGACTGTAGACAGGCCATGACTAGTCAAGGCTAGATCCCAAATTTGGTTTAAAATTTTTTAATTTTGACAGAGTTATAAGCTCTCAAAGTTGAAAGTTTAACAGAGATCCTAGGTCGACCCTTACTATCGCCAGTGTTAATAATCGTATCAACAAGAACACAACTGTGATCTATGGAGCTTGATTTTGTTCGGTATATGTGATAGCACATATTGTTGTTGAAAATTTGAAAGCCAAGGCTCGAATGTTCAATGGACTGCAATGGGGGGAGGGGGGGGGGAATCGCCCCCCCCCCCCTCCGCCCAAAAAAGAAAAAATTGTAAGATTTTTATGTGGCGGGTGGAATGCTCTATTTCTTTGGTTTAAATAACGGTATGCAGTTTCTGTTACCGGCACCCTAGTTTTACTAGAGACGAAAAAAAAAAAAAAACTACAACAACCACAAACAAGAACACAACTGTGATCTATGAAGCTTAGTTTTATATTGTTATATACTACAGGATTCTACAGGGATTCTACAGGGTGATCCACAAAAAAACGATTCAACATTTTCTAAGTCCAACTTTTCTAGTTAGCACCCCTCAGAATCGGGATAGGATAGAAATCAAATCTAATGGAAAACATGGCAACATTTAAAGAAAGAAATAATCACGAAAAGAAAGAAGAAGAAAAAATGTAAAAAAAAATACAAATAACTATGCAGGTTATATGCAACCCTATTGACTGATATAACTAAATTAAGACTTTACATTAGCTACACAACGCACTCCTCTCTCCCCCCACCCCAGCCACTACCCCTACATTAACATTTTGCATGTGTAAATTGCAATGGAGGTGGCCTACGTATTGGCCAATTTTGATGACTGTGTGTATGGTACTGTCAGTTTTGGCAGTTTCGTGTGGTTTTGTGTGGTTTTGGTATTTCAGTTAGGTTAGGTAAGTTTAGGGTTTGGCATTTCATACTGAGGTAGTTAACTGGTTGGGGTTTGGCATTTCATACTGTGGCAGTTAATTGGTTAGGTTATGATAATGATGATTTAACGAGTTTCCGCAATTTGGGATCAATTTGTAGTGCCTACCGTGAAAATTAAAGGTAGGTTTTTTTTTTTTTCTTGTTTTGAATTTCGGGGCATGTGTGTAAAGTAAACTTGTTCCTAAATTTCGCCGGTAACCTTGGCCATGCTGATTTGGTTTGCAATCTTCGTACAAAAGCATGGGGGAAAAAGCGTAGCACGCCATGTTGGAACAGTTTTGATGGTCTTGCCAGAAAGTGAAACTTATCCTTCAAAACAGCAATATAACTTAATTTCACTGGCTTCTTATTTTAGAATAAGATAGATTAATGCATTATACGGCTTGTAAGAAACATTTTGTAATAGTTATTGGTTAGAAGCGAGCGGTTGTCAGTTTTTAACCAATGGCTGCGATCATTGGCCCGGCTCGAGTATGCAAAGGTCGAGGGCATCAGCCCGAGACTTTTGGATGCGAGAGCCGGGACAATGATCGCAGCCGTTGGTTAAAAATCAATAACCGCGAGATTCTAGCCAATAACTGTTTTATGCCATGGTTGGGACGTCTAGCTAACTCTTATTTTATTAAAACGTGTTTGTGTTTTATGAAAATATCTCGTTATGAATGAAGGTCATTCCATTTTAGTTTATGGAGGGTGGAGTGGATGGTAGACCGACGAGTCCTTTGCGTCCGTTTGTGGGGGGAGTGGGTGGGAAGGAGACGAAGCGTCGTTTCGCCGTATTTCACGCTAGCCAGCTTGCTTGTATTTTCGAAGCTTTCTGGAGTGATAGAACTTCGACAAGAGGCCGCAGGGATAGAATGACATTCTGGGAAGGAATGTAATTCATTTTGAGCGTTTGTAGTTTAAGAATTGTTTAAAAAATACGACTATAGGGTATCGGTATGAATGAAGGTCATTGCATTTTAGTTTGTGGAGGGAGGAGGAGGGGGGGGGGAGGTAACGCAGAGTGAATACCTTACAGGCCAGACATATAAGAGTTTGCAGGGATGGGATTTCCTTTCCTTTTAAGTAATTCGTTTTGTACGTTTTTGTTGCGTTACGTTTTTTTTTTTTGAAAGCTGTATTTGGTTATTAGTGTGTGAGTTCCTGGTCGCGTGATCCGGAAGTGTTAAAAGTGTGGGTTATTGGCAAAAGTGTGGGTTATCGACAAAAGTGTGGGTTATCGGCAAAAGTGTGGGGTAACTTGATAACCCAAACGTTTTGCGATAACGCACACTTCCGGTGTTGGTTAAATAATAATATATGGCTTACAAGCCAGTAAGAAGCCATTAAGATCATTTAATTATTTTTTTTACGTAGTAAGTAATTCGACTTATAGGTGCTTTTCACTGAAATCTACCTGCGAGCTATAGCTTAGTCAATGAATCCTAAGTTTCGTTCACATTCACGTCTTGGTGGCTACGCAAAATGTACGCTGCTTTTCTCACGTAATTACATCATTCACGTTTTATACTCTGGCTGTAAATGTGTGTTTACGTTGAAGTAAATATACGTAATTTACTAACCTGTCGTCAAATCATCGGTGCTTTTAACATGCGCAACGTCCCGCAACGTCCCGCAACGTCATAATATCTTCGGCGGCGCAACGTCAATTTTTTTTTTTCTGGTGGCGTGAATAGGCACGCTGATTTTTGGTGAAGATCGGCGATTTTCAACAATTTTAGGCTGCTGCCAATTTCAATAATTTTAGGTAACGGCGTCGGCGGCTTTCTTGAAAAGTATGTAGAAATATACCTGAATTTTTATCTTCCTTTGTTGAAATAATTTTTTATTGTTTGTTTCGGTGGCGTGCCGAAATATATTGGAAAAATCAGCGGCGGCGTGGCATGGCGTGGCGCGCACTGGTCTATGCCGGGAGGTCGCACATAGGCATGGCCGGCTGAGATAAGAGTTGATCCAGGAAGCAGCTACTATCTCAGCTGGCCTTGCGCATATGACGGCAATCGTTTCTGCTAGTAGCTATCTAGCGAGCCTAACATTGCCAATTGTAGCATTATACATTCGAATACAATTTTTACGTTCGGAGCAGTCCCACTTACGTTTCATAATAAGTATTCACTAGTTTGTTAGTCCAGGTGGTCCAGAGTTGCGTCGATTCGTCGGATCGACAACGACAGCCATGTTGATTTCAGAGATCACAAATACATGACGTCAGAGTCGGCGTATGCGCAGCCCAATGTATTTAGGAAAAGCGGTCTTCGGGGATGAGGAGGATTCATACCATGCCGACCTCGCTTGCTAGCGTATAGGAGCTTGATTAGGTGAATCAAGCTCCAAAAACCAGAACTGGTAAAAGGGGCCGCCAAGTTCCGAATGGTTCGGTCCTTCAAAGGAGTGATATCAACACACCAAAACATTCACCAAGTTAATCGCGCCGCTTTATAGTTCGAAGGTTAAATGAAAACTAGAACATTGCTACTTTCGGTAGCAATATTCAAGTTTTCATTTAACGTCCAAAATATTATTCGGTGCGATTAAGTTGGTGAATGTTTTGGTGTGTTGATATCATTCCTTTGAAGGGCCGAACCATTCGGAACTTGGCGGCCCCTTTTACCAGTTTTGGTTTTTGATATGATATCACTCCTTTTTTTTTAATTGTGTATTGACTCAACTCCACTACCGTTCAGATGTGTAATAGAGTGCCACGTCAACAAGAAATTGGTTTGGTGGTAGGACTTCGGGACAGGTGGTGAGACACTAAAACCCAGCCTAAGGGCACGTTTACGCAACCACTCGCTTTTGCACTCTCGCAGCTAGAAGCTAGAAATCACCTAAATTTCCAACATGGCGGCGGTTTTATGTCTGCCGCATCACAACGAAAACAGCAAATAACGTGAGTTCAGAAGCGTTTGGGAAAATTGTTTCGTCATGAGGAATTCTTTATATTATTGGCACGGATTATAAGGCTCAAAGTATTTACTCAAACGATGTTGGGATTTAGTTAATCCATTTAGCGTTGTTACCATGGCAATGTCACCTTTCCCATCGCGATTGAGTTCTAGCTGCGAGAATGCAAAGGCGAGTCGCTGCGTAAACGCGCCTTAAAAAGAGATAGATGAAATGCAACTAGGTAAGTAGGCGCCTTAAGAAGGGCAGAAGATATTCAGCACGTAACTGTTTACGAAATCCCTGCACCTTGGGCTGGTTTACGGTAAGGGGGCCAAGGGCGTTCCAGACATAGATCACACGTACCGAATATAAATGCTTACGACAATCCAGGTGGGACCCCTGGGCAACAAGCTTCCAATTATATCCTCTAGTTTGTGGTTTACCTGTAGCCAGGTCAAACAGAGGAGGAAAGACGACTGTCAGTCCGTGAAGAATCTTGTACGTAAGAATCAAGTAGAACCGAATTCCCCGAAATTCGAGTAATTCCAGACCAATGCTCTCTAGGCGCTGTCTGTACGATAAATCTGTAAGTCCACGAATTCCCTTCGTGAATCGACGCTGAACACACTCAATCAGGTCAATATCACCAATCAGATAAGGGGACCAAACTGGGGTTGCATACTCCAAGAGTGGTCTGACGAAAACTTTGAAGGCCCAAACCTTTGTGTATACATTCCCCGAAGTTTTAGCTTAATCGACTCGCAACGAGAACAGTCAATAATTCGAGTTCAAAAGCGACTAGGAAAATTTCGTCAGGAGGAATTCTTTATCTTAGTGTCACGGACTTTCCTCAAACGACGTGGGGTCAGCTAATCCAGGAAGCGTTGTTTCCATGGCAACAACAACTTTGCCGTTGCGATTAAATTCTAGCTGCGAGAATACAATGGCGAGTCGGTGCGTAAATACGCCCTAAAGCTTTGTAGCGCGACGCCATAGCTGTAAAAAAGATACACGGATTGCAAACAAAAACGTCAAGTGCCGCAAAAAAGGGGGATATATGATTGAATTTTCACTTGTTAAAATGAACACGGATAAAAATTGAT